>JZLH01S0410849.1:28050-39836 GCA_001188425.1 Eucidaris tribuloides | reverse complement strand
CTAAATAATTTATAATATAATAGTGGCTAATTCATATCAGAGCATCTCTTTTAAATTCTTGTGAATTAAATCTTGTCTTGATTTGGCATTAGTACAAGCTCATATAAATCTGTTGTGACATTGCTATGTACAAGTATTGATCTGTTGAATGACATTGATTCACTTTGGCACAATAAATGATATCACTGTTTTATGTGCAAATACATGTATGTGGTCTGTGAAAAATTGTATGAACCAAAGCACTGGCCAAATGTGACTGAAAATTATTTATGATAGAAAACAAAAGAAAGATTGTTTTCTAGGAGCATTGTCAGTGACTTAAAAGTGTCCAATGCATTGTAAGAGACTTTGCCATTATTTCTAGATCTGATGTATATGGTGATGTTAAGTCTGTTATGAACCCAAATTATAACTATACTGCCTGTATTTACTTGTCCATTTGCAGTTATTTTGTTTAAGAATTTTGATTGGACCACCAACCAGCTTAAATCTACGAAACATTCTCTGGCATGGCTTTGCTTCTCCTGGAGAAATATCTGACAGGTGTGTTGATATTTCTATGTGATTGATTTCATTTCTATCCATGTACATGTAATTACTCAAAAAACTGCTGCTGTCGCTGACAATTATATTCATCAACCAGACTAGGACTATTTTAACCAAGCACTGTGTGACACCATGTGACAATTTGCCAATCATCAAAAAAAAAAAAAAATCAGTACATGTTTTGTCAACAACATGCCACACTGTGACTAGAAGTAACATTACTGCAAGAACTTGTATCATATCACAGTAAGCATTATCCTTTAGGAAATTGTTGACAGATGTAACATTTTTTCCACAGGGTTAACTGGAGATTATTAATATTTATACTTAATACTTAATACTTATTTTCTGGTGTGACTGACTTAAGTCATAAGACTAATCTGTGAGGAAGGGCCTTGACACTTTCAGATGACTGGTGTCTGATCAAATAACCATTTATGACTCCCTGATACAAGTTGTGTTTTGGTTACAAACTTTATTGACTTGACAGGGATTTGTTAGGATAATAATAATAATAATGAAAATAGCGCCACCCTTATATAGCGCATAATACCTTTGACAGGGTCTCTGCGCTTAGAAAAGAGGAAAATAAGATAATAAGATGGAAGAAAAAGAAGATGCTGCATCTAGATCAAATATTCTAATTACTAATTACTAATTAATATTGATAATAATACTGTGCAAATTCTAATAATGTGCATTACTAAGGTATTACAATTATTCATTGAATAAAAGAAATGTAAATTAGAAAAGGAACCATTATGGGCTCCCAAAATACAGAATAATTATAAAGTCAAATTACCACCCATCATAACTCTTCAGCTCCACCTGAGTGAGGCCTGGTAGCCTTTTGCTGCCCCGTTCACCGACAATTAAGGGACACGCCCAGTCAGCGGGTTACTCACAGGAGCTCTAGCTTTGAGGCTACCACGCAGGCAGCCAATGAGAGATAATGGGTGGTTACAAAAACATATGCAAAAATATACACAATTAAATGTTATTTACAATTACTAATTACTACTACAAAAGTAGGTTTTGAGTGAGGGCTTGAATCCAGGATGTACACAGAAAGGAACCAGAACAGGAAAAATAGATATTTGATTTCTATAGTGGTGATACTTTAATTCAGGTGCTGTTGTTCTTTTTAGTTGTTGTTGTTATAACCTCAGAATAAGTTTCCCTTTCCTATTCTTCCCTGTAAGGTATGCTACATTCCTGCTCATTCTCACAGCTAGTCTTGGTCAACAACTCTCTACCTGTGGCATCCAGCCTTCAACCATTCCACATAGGAACTCAGTGCAACTTAGTAGACAAACAGAATTATTACAAGGTCGATTTCCAGGTAAAAATGTGGATAGATTCAAGGTAACAAATGTGTGCGGATTGAGTTTGTCATCTACAAATTAAATTCTACATGTTCTCTGCCTTTGATTGTAATTAGCTTTGTTGAGATTTTTTTTTCATTATTTGTGGAAGATATGGACTTTACCCAATTAAGTGTATTTTTCAAGCCTCTTAGATACTAATATGTTAAAAGAGTGGTTCCTGACTCTCCAATAGTTTTAATGATCATGATAAATATTCCCCTTTCCAAAAGTTTTCAGTAGTTTTACCTCTTCTGCTTCTAACAACTCTTTATCACACAGATCATGAAGTGGTATGTCTTCCTCTGTTTTTGTTTTGTTTTTCATGTGCATTTTAAATCCAGTGTGTGCTTTAAAGATTGTGTCAGGGATGTGCAAGTCCATTACTTCCCTTCATTATCAATACCAAACGGTAGTTTAGTACTTACAAATGATGTGTTGAAAGTCTGAGATCCATACGTCATGAATTTGTTGTTTTATGAGAAAAACTAATAACGACATGTTACCAGAATGTTGTTCTTTCCATGAGTTTCAATTTTGCTCAAACTGCGAAACGCGGTTACTGTGCACCGTAGCAAGACCAGCGCAGCCCTCTGATTGGTTAACGGCTATCCCGTGCGCGACATTTGGCTAACGGCTGATCGGACCATTTTGGAACGGCACGTGCACGTTTGACGTCGCGGATTTTTTTAAATTTGCTTCCGAGCAATTTGAAAAAGGATGAAGTTTAACCGTCCAGATTTTCACCAAAACTCAATATTTTACCCCAAGTCTCTATGAGAGGTGTTTATTTATATTAATCTTCACATTGGATATGATTTCCGCTGATTTCATGGATATAGATGTTTTTTGACGTGCAGATCAATGACACAATCTTTA
The DNA here is from genome assembly GCA_001188425.1 of Eucidaris tribuloides. NCBI lineage: Eukaryota > Metazoa > Echinodermata > Echinoidea > Cidaroida > Cidaridae > Eucidaris > Eucidaris tribuloides. The sequence goes on along the minus strand of JZLH01S0410849.1, from coordinate 37,047 downwards.
ATCAATGTACAAATTAAAGGTTAGTGACATGATTGGGAACACTTGAAAATGCCTCAAGAACCAAATCAGTTGAAATATATACCAACTGGAAAGGATCTCCCAGCTGGCTGGATTTGTCTCTAATTTGTTTACTTAAGGAGAATCAAGTATGAACATACTAGTATTTTAATTTTATCGGGGCATGATAAAAATAGGACCAATACAGAGCCACACAGTAGGTTTGCCTGCCATGAGGGATATTGACATAAGTTATTTTAGAATGAGTCAACGTTTGACTACAAGATTTTCACAGGAGAATCCTTTCATAGTTTACTTGATTCTAGAGTAGTTTCAGCCCAAGTTGAGGACTGCCCACAATCATGTCATTTACCTTTAAGCTGCTATAACTTGAGATGCAGAATCATGCTACTTTAATAATTGAATTCCTGAAGACATAATAGGATGCTGTAGCATAGATAAACTTTACCATGTATTAAATTTATAATTTTGTTCAGTTCTTATTGCAGATGAAGTGGATTCATTATTTACGATACTACATGAAAAACAGGTCTTTGCCCGCAATTATCTACCCTTGTGGAAGATTGCTGTGGAGCATTACAAAAACAAGAAGTAAGTTCCTTCTTACTGAACTGGATTTGGTAGGTTATGAACATGTAATCTCAAAATATATAAACTTGATACTTTATCATTAACCAAGAATAAGTTTTAGATAAATTGCCATATTTTTTGTAAGCGTACTGACTTATAGAAAAAAAAATCATAAAATTTCAGGATTTCCACCCATCAGGGTATGTAGTATGTATACGTTTAGTTATCAAACACAAATAAGTTTGCCTCCAGCAGCAGTACTGTGTGTCTGTGGATGGTAGTATTCCAGGCTTTTGGTGTCCTGTTCTCCAGTTGTTTGATAAATGTCTGTAATGCAGATACATTTAGTATTATTGCTGTAGACTTTATTATTTTATTTATGTGGTTTGTAGAAATGATCCCAATGATAACGGTGAATCTAGACCAGAAGTAGCTACGCTAATTTCTTAAATTTTGTTCTTCAAGGCCAAATCTTTAGGATGTATCCATAAATGTCCACGAAAAGGACTCATCGTAACCCATTGGAGACGATTTGATTTCAATATAACATCCATTTTCCATAGACTCCAACACGAGTAAACTCATACTTCATCTCCAACAGGTAAACATGTCCTCATTTTCATTTTGTCCAGGTTTGGCTGGTGTGTGGTCCTTCTTTGTCCTCTGTTGGAACATACCATCAGATGTCTGTTTGCTGTTGCCAATCAGTGCCCAGAGAGAGTCCTGACAGCAGAGGTACTATTTTTTAACCCTTATAGTACCACACTCAAAATATCACAGGATTGAAGTAAGAGCTGGTCCAATTGTGTAAGAAAAGGGCGGGGGCATCACCACAGGGCAGGGGGTGGGCAGGGGGTGGGCAGGGGGTGACCAGCTCCCCTATTGTTTTCTAAGTAATGGAACATTACGGGGAATTTAGTGTTTTCTGAAAAATTCCCCCCCCCCAAAAAAATCACTGAACAACTTTTAGACTGCTTATTTGACCAAGAATTTGGCCATGAAAATCTCCTGCCAATACCTTCCCCCCCCCCTCCCACTAAGTGACTTTTCAGCTGCAAATGTGGTTGTGGAATCATTTTTTGGCTGCGATTATTTTTTGGGGGTTGCCAAAATTCCCTTACTGACGACTTTACGACTGCTCGTTTGGCCGCGAATTTGGTCTTGAAAAAAAAATTGCAGAGGGGGGGGGGGGTATTGTCATCACTCAGTTGAATAATTTCATGTTTGCAGTTCAAATACCTTTGTAATGGTTCACAATACACTGGCCGATATTCAATTGATTTTGACATTTATGTTTGATAGTTTCAAGAGCAATATCACAGTAGCCTTTGACTATCAGTACCTGTTCTATTCAGTTGAAGTTTGATGGTTTCACAATGGTCTCAAATCTGATTGCATTGTAAACTCATATTAGGTCCGTCTGTTTTATTCCCCAATTTAACTTGGCGATTGTATGATGGATGCAAAAAGTAACACAAATATAAATGGTATGTTGTACTTATCACAATGCTTTGATAAGGAAATCAAACAGACACCAGTAATCCCTAATTTTGTTCAGTGATTGTAATCATATTTATCTATTTTATTGTTATCCATGTGCTTAACACTGATGAATTGAATCTGTGATGCTGGATGTTTTCTTGTTTCAGAAATGTAGTTCACAAGAGAAAAAACAAAATTTAAGCATATTTACATTATTTTCTTTCCCCTTTTTTTCCATCAGTCTTCCGTTCTGTTCACCACATTTGATGAGGTTAGTATTTTTTAATTGGTCTGCCGTACCTGTAATGAAAAGACACTTGTATATCAGAGAATTCCACGGGTTGAGATATTTATACAGTGTGTCTCAAAAAAAATTGTGCAAGTGAAAACCGCCCTCTTTGGCAATTAGAAAATACTCCTGTGACATGATGCTTACATCAACGTCAAGTGCATAGTCTTAGCTTTCAAATACCATTAGTTTTATTTAATTTGCTTGTCTTAATCGTGAGATATGTTAATTTGAATAAGAAAGGGTAAAATCGCAATTGTGCCACTTTTATTACAGTCCGAGTAAAAGTGACACAATTGTGATTCCACCCTTTTGTCGTTTACAACATATCTCGAGATTAAAACAAGCAAATTGAACAGAACAAAAGGCATTTGAAAGCTAAGACTTTGCCCTTGACGGTGAGTTAAGCATAATGTCGCCAGAGTATTTTCTAATTGCCAAAGAGGGCGCTTTTTACTTGCAGAATTTTTTTAGACATGCTGCAGGACGTCTCAAAAAATTGTTAAAGTGAAAAGCGCCCCCTTTGACAGTTAGAAAATACTGCTGTGACCCAAGTTTACGTCAACATCAAGGACAAAGTCTTACCTTTCAAATGCTGTTTGTTTTGTTCAATTTGCTTGTTTTGATCTTGAGATATCTTGTAAATAACACAACGGTGGAATCACAACTGTGTCACTTTTACGGAAGAGGGCCTGATGCTGTATTGACTGTAGTAAAAGTGGCACAATTGTGATTTTACCTTTTCGTTGTTAACTGAACATATCTCAGGATTAAAATAAGCAAACTGAACAGAACAAACAGCATTTGAAAGCTAAGACTATGCCCTTGATAGTAATGTAAGCATGACGTCACACAAATGTTTCCTCATTACGTAAGAGGGCGCTCTTGACTTGCACAATTATTTTTGAGACACACTGTACATTGTGAAATAACCATGTTTACAGCAATTTATACTGGTGGTAAGGTCTTACAATGGCCGGAACATTTCAACTTGTGTGAAAGTTTATATCATTGCAGAAAGCAAGTTAATAAAAAGTTAAGTGCATTTCCAAGCAAAGAGGGGCATGGTATTTTAGTTCAATTTAGAGATAAAACTTTTTAATTCAATAGTATGTTTGTCTGAGATTTATGTCTGTTTTTAGCCTCTCCATAACTAACATAATTGGTTATGATGAAAGGTAAATCCAGAAACATAACACCCTTTGAGGAAAGTTAGTACTGACAAACATTTTTACTAGTAGAAGAAATAAATATTGATTTGAAAATTGGAAATTGCATCAGAGTGTTACTCCTTGACAGTATAATTGTCCTTGTAGCTTACTCAGTGAGTCAATATAATGATTATGGTTTGGAAAAGAGTGATATGAGTAGGTTCATTCAATCTTCACATTAAATGCTATGTTTCTTTGTTTTATCTAAAGATGCTATGTGCTGAGTTACCAAGTAGCGAACCAAACTTACTTGTGTCTGCACTGTCAGAGCCATATATGGTAAAAACATTATTTTATTTTAAAGTGATAGGCTAACATTGTGGAGCTTCAATTTAAAAAAATGTCAAACTTTGATATCTGAGCTACATAGTAGTGTTCAAATGGACAAATAAACACCCTAGAATACAAAAGTTTGGAAAGTTACACTGCCAATTGCAAGTTATACATGAATATACAATAAAACTCGGGGCGAGTTTTATTAACCTAGGTGTACACACAGTAAGTCTATGGGAGGAAATGAGCAAGTGAATCTGGTCAACTTACAATTTTCACTTTTTTAAAGCACTAAATAATCATTTTGAAATACAATTTTTTCAGGGCTTCATTTTTAGACCTCATCAAAGACACTGGTAGCATGGGGAATCATGCGGCTCAGATTTTTTTAACTGTGGTAAATGTTAGCCAATACCTTTAAAACCAGGTTATGCTGTGATCTCATGAAATAGTTTACTTTATGGTTATGGGAATATGAGTATTTGATATACATGTACATAATTCACTCATGGTGAACAAATGCTGTAATGGTATTCTTGAAATTAGTTTGGAAGGAATTGCATTAGGCCTAAAAAAAAAATTTTTGTATTGGCGTAACTCGCCCGACCCTACTTTTTTTTTCTTTCTTTGTATTGCTATCGATAGTATCGATATCACATATTGTGCTGACTTTGCGATCGAATTGAAAACCCGGAAGTGTTGTGGACGGAACAGTGATTTCCCTGGGATTTTCCCGCCGTATGCACGCATACAACGCACTTTGTGCGCTTCTAGCTGTGCTAACTACATGTAGCTAGCGATGATCGAGCTGTTTACCTCAACATGGCTTCTTACGCAGTTAAGGTAGCGGGCAAACTTGGGCCAACAATTATTTTCAGTGTCCTTCTCAACTTTGGCTTGAATGATGTCATTGATGAACTATTGCAAGAAATAGCGACTTCCAAATTGGCCGATTGTAGGCTTATAGTTCATAAAGTGAAAGCATTGGGTGCTGCTGGTGGACCCATTAAAAAAAAAAAAAACCACCACCCTACCGACCCTATTTTTCAGTGAGCCGTTACTCCAATACAACAATTTTTTTAGGCCTTATAGCACACTTAGATAACAATTTCAAATTTTTACCCCTTCTTTCTGTCAAAAACTCTCCTTCAAGGTTTCCATTTAAAACAAAACTATGAACATGTACAGGTATATAATGTAGGATATGTTTGGTGTTCTGAAACTGAAGATGACAATGAAGTTGTATTTTATACTGGATTAATAACAGCACAACTCAAAAAATATCCTAATAGGGTAGTATTAGTGTCAGTCATTGAAAATTGTTTCTAGATGTTATTGAAAGTAACAGAATACCAGGATTGAAAATGGAAGCATGGATAATTTATTATGTTGTTATAAACTAGAAAATCATTGTCTTTTTACATCGATAAACTATTAAATCAAATGTTTTACAGGGTTTTTTTCCTTTTTTGGTATAGGATCTCTTAATGGATCTCCTGGTACACACTGATGGTCCACGTCTCAGGGATCACATCAGTCATGGTGAAATCGACATCCAAAACAATTTTCCTGAAGGATTAGCTTCCACCGTCCTGTGCATTTGTCTGGCATGTTGCGTGAAGCTGGTTCCAATAGATCATCAGGTGAGTATATTTGGGATTTTTAAACTGTCAGGCGGATTATTGGACTGATTTGTTGACCAGGGAAAAAATTAAAATTTTCCTTTTGGGGGCTACTTTTCCCTTTTCAGTACTTTCCAGATACTCTTTTGTATTGAACCCTATGGCAATTTACGGGGGCTCTTTCACACATTTCGAGGGCTCTTTTGTCATTTCGGGGGCGAAATCGCCCTGAGCCCCCGTGTATTTTTTTCCCTGTTGTTGACATCAGTCAGAGATCTATTTATATTTTCTTTACTTGCTAAAAAGCATATACAAAATCATAATACATCAAATAGTGGTAATGACAATACATGGCATCTGCATTATCTTCATCTGTTGTAAGACTGAGACTTCAGTCGTCCCTGTCAAAGTTTCTCCAGATTCATTTTTTGATCAAGACACTTTCCTGTGTTGATCCTTGCTCACCTGCTGCTGTGCCTGCATTGCCCAATTTCCTGTCTCAAGTCCAAAGTCAGTTAGATCTCTTTTCAGAACTTCTTTGAACCTTAGCTTTGGTCTTCCTATTTGTCTAGTTCCTTTTTCTAGAACGCCGTGCAGCAGGATACGTGGAATGCGGTGTTAAGGCATCCTTGTGACATGATGTGCCCATCTCAACCTAGTGAACTTTAGATATCTCAATACATAAAATAAATTAGTAATTAAAAACAAATACCGGATATGTAATAAAAAAAAAAATCACCAGTGCAATATATCATTATAGTTATAATTGTAAGAGCATTATATGGCAAAGTGAAACTAAAAAGATATTGTCACTCGTCCCAATCGTAACACCCCGCCCCCTAGTCTGCAGGCACAGACTTTATTTTGGGACTTAAATTTGACAGTGCCTTGAGCCAAGACTAATCTTGTTGCTCAGTGCTTGTGCCACATAAACGGAGCAGCTATAACACAGGGCCTAAGGAAGAACTAGTCTGTAGCACAGATTGTTCAGACCCTGATTTGCGTAGCACGACGGACAAGGGTTTATGCCTGTAAACTATCCCCCCCCCCTCGACTGACAACCGTGAATGCTATGACATCTGATCACATCTGATCACATCTTTTGGGGACTGACAACCGTGAATGCTATGACATCTGATCACATCTTTTGGGGATGTATAAGGATTTAATGTGTACATAAAAAATTGATTACCTTTGTAATTTGCATAATATTTGGGAAACTCACAGCAATGCCTATCCCTCATGGCAATGAGCACCTTAATTTGGTCTCATCATTTCTTTCATCCACTGCCTGAAAAATACAAGTTTAAATCAGCCAATCTGGTGTTGTGACTTGAGGCAGTGAATGAATTTGATGACATGACCCATGCACATTGCAAGGTTACAGTTTTTAGCTTGATGTCAACACATCGTAGTCCACTTGTCGTAATGATATTCAAAAGTCACTTGCATGAGAATGTGAGGTGATGGTTATTGCGTGTTTTGTGTTTTACATTTATATTCTGCAAAGAAAATCAGTTTGCCTTGTGCAATGACACTCTCGAGCATTACAATGTTAAAATGTTATTTTTTTTAATGTGTATACAGTTATATTAACTACTTCAACATGTGTAAGTGAATTATGATTAAATAAATATGAACATCAAACAGCCTATTTTTGATACCATGAAATAAATGACAAGTAAAAGAAAACACTGCAAAGCAAGAAGCAATGAAATTGATGTAAGCAGCATTGAGGTTCAATGAATGGAGTAGTGGAATAGTGCCCTCTTTGTTAGAGTTCTGTACATGTCATTTCTCTTAGATCAAACACAGGATGTAAAAACTATACCTCCAATGGACATCATACTAAACATCGGGGTCACATGGAATGGCAGTCAAATGATTAAGTTAGACTTTGTTCTGAAGAATTAAGACATAACCCCCCATACAAGAGAGGACGATTCTAAAATAAGTATGATTTGGTGTTGTTAGTTAATTCTCGATAACTGAGAATCTAACATGTTTTTTTTTTAATGTTACTGTGATTACCCAGTAGTGCCTGTGCACTCAATTCATATTTTACATGGTTTCTTATGAAATCTTATCCAGAGTTTCCATACTGTACATAACCAACAGGTTAGCCTGTTAAAAAATAATAAATCCTGACATAATCATGCATTTAGCAAGTTGTGTTATGCACTGGTGTTTGCATTAAGTGCAGCATCTTAAAGCCGGATAATACTTTTGGTAAAAGGTGAAATATCAAATTTTCTGCGTATTATAGACCATTATAACTTTTAATCCCCTGAAAGTCACAAGCTCTGAAATGCTTCCACTTTAGAGAAATTGATTTAAAAATTTGTTTAAAGGTGAGAGGACGTCCCCCCCCCCCCCAAAAAAAAAAGAAGATGAAAAATGAATTTTAAAAAAAATTGCTGTGGGAAATATACATATTGATAATGATCTTCTCCCTGATAACTAAAAGAAAACACAATACGTCACTTTATACAATTTTCAGTATGTTTAATATTGTTTTCTGATGTCTGTGCGCCATACTTTGCGACAGATTGATCAAAAAGTTGTCTGATCAACCAAAACTATACTTGGGCTATAATGTACCAAAGCTAGATTCTCAAATTATCTTTCCTTATCCTTCATTTATGTCATGTGTGACTTGAGAGGAGTAATTAATTACTATCTTCCAGATTAGATGACAGGCCTGGTAATCTTGATGTGAAATGAAAAACCACCCACAACTTCTAAAATTATACCATTTCTAATTAAAGAAGGCCTTCACACCTCAGACATTTTCAACCAATCATCTACAACCAGTCTGGAAATAAGACTGGAGTTGATAGTATCAAGGAGAATAAAAATGCGGTAACCACATAGTGTTTAGTTTGCACTAATCAAAGGTTTGATAAAATAAAAAAATATGCTTTGATATCCATGAAGTGTGTGCCATTTTAATGTTGAGTAACTCTTTAGTGTGTGGTGACAGGCCCTACCCATTTTTCACATTTTGTGGTTTGAGACGCATTTGACCTTTTCAGAATCAAGTCATGTAATCCCCTTATCAGTTCTTCAAAACCTGATAAAAAGATAAATAATCAATATTTTTATATGAGGAGAAACTATTCAAGACTGATCTTCCCCCTTTTACTAATAAACACAGAGTGCTCAGTCTCAGTCAGTAACACATATTCGTGACGAGAAAGATATTATTTATGATAATATTACTTTTATTTATCTGACTTGGATCCTATTTCAACTGTAATGGTAATTATGTTTTGTACCACATTTTGCATATTGTCATGGGTACATTCACCACTTTCTTTTATTTAAGACAAATAAAATAAATCTTTCATAAATTCCATCAAAGTGGAATCAAAGTCAGATGTCAATTGAGGTTCACAAGAATGGTATCTTAACTAATTTTATTTAGTCCTAATTTGAATTAAAGTGCAAGTTTAATTTTGGCAATTTTTCTTTTATTTGAAAGGTTTATGCCCGAAGGTCATATCACACCAATAACAGATTCTGAATGTCT
>JZLH01S0410849.1:0-12759 GCA_001188425.1 Eucidaris tribuloides | reverse complement strand
CAACTAATCATGTTTCTCATTTGATGGATATCCACTGCCTACACCGATTTCACAGTGGTTACATTTAATTCTTTCAAAATTATTCAAAGTGGTATTGGCTTCCATTTTTAGCTCACCTGAGCTATTATGATCGCTTTTGTCCATATGTAAACTTTTTAATCTTTTTTAAAACACATGATTGCATTTAGACCAAACTTGGCAGAAATGATCCTTAGGAGAGGGGATTCAATTTTCCTCAAATGGTGCACCTGCCCCCCCCCCCCCGAATCCCTCGGGGACCCAGGAGCAGGGCCCTCAGGGCCAAAACCAGAATGTTCAAATATCTTCTTCGTCTAGATCCAGAAATATTTAGCCTTTAGTCCCTTTAGTCGTGTGTAGATATGTCTATATGTATCAGATTATTTTTTTCTCATGACAATGCTCAGGGTGGCCCTGTTTGGTAACTAAGGGGTTGACAGGTTGAAGCAAGGGCCCTTTGGGGATAATGCACATTTTTACATACTTCTTTCAAAAACATGATTGGATTTAGACCAAACTTGGCAGAAATGATCCTGGGGTTGGGAAGTGTGCTGTTCAGAGATTAACTGACTTTGGCATGGTCATTCTGTATGTTAGAAAATGCCAATTTTTTTCTTTATGGTTCATGTTGCCCCATTGGTGCGACATTGGCCTCCAGGGGCTAAAACTATGTGCAAGTGATGAGTACTCTCTATGGGCACCATTCAGGGCTGCATGACCTCAGGTGAGCATCATGCCCTCTTGGGCTCTTGTTATTTGCTTGTCCTGTGGTTTCTATAATGTACTATGAACCAAAAAGAGAAAGACCTTGTTCACAAAAATAGTCAAAATGTCTGTTTTTCCGGATGTACATTATTTCTATCAAATACGATTTAATGACATTGAATAAAAGACCAGAAACTAGGTCTGCAGAGTGAACACTATTCTTGTCATGTGCTTTGTATCAAATCTCACACGCCATACTATTTTTATAAACATTTAAGTTCAAAACCACATTCTTATTTTAATGCCACACAAGACCCGGCCGGCCCTTGAAGTTTGAGGGAGTGGTTTGCAGGATGTCGATTGTGCTTAAAACAGAGTAAGATGGTTTATAGCATACCTACTATTGTGCTTGGAGATTTGTGCTGATCAGCAAATGAAACACGCTGGTGAATGTTTTGCCAGTCGGCTCACAACATCGATCCCCGTGTTTGCGGTGTCACATTCTATCATAAAGGTTTTTTGGAATCAATCACTGACTGGTCAAAATTGTTATGACCTGACCAAGTAAAATTTTGCTCCTCTAGATAGCAAACAAAAAAAAGCTTTTTGTAGCGGACCAATTCTCATATCTGGTTTTAATCCATTTTTAATGGATGTCTAAAATTGTCATTACCATAATTGAGTGTGATGATAACTTGAAAGCAAGCCATAATGGCTGCTGTTTTGTGAGTCCTCTTATGGCAACCTACCTGATGGAGTGTCATTTGTAATAGATGTGCAAGCATGGATTCCACCAAACAAAATTCTGTTGAAGACTAGAGTGGATATTATCATTTTTTCCTATATTTATTTTTATGCATCGAGTCAACTTTGCATATATAATGTAGGGGAGATTCAAGGATCTTGGGTTAGGACAATTTTTCACTTTTCAAGTCAAGCCTTCCACATTATATAGCTGTCAAGTTTATTGTTGGGAACATCACAGATGTTTTCATTATGGTAAGGTTTTTAACCCCTTTCAGTACATCACTCAGATTACCATGTGTAATGTCTGGAGTTTTGTCACAATGACATTGAGAAGGTTAAATGCTGCTTTAGGCCGAAACAAGTCCAGGGCTGACATGATCCCATTCTGTAATGTTCCCCTAGTACAGTCAACATGATTGCCAGAGAAAGAACAGTCGTTAGACCCTTTATGTGAGTGATTTTAAGTTTTGAGTAAAGAAATTTATGAGTCACTAGTTACAGACAAGAGAGTATGTACATTCTTCCTAAAATAGCATTGTACACCCTGAGGTCAAAATTGTTTCTATGTCCCCAAGTCCCCAAAGTCCTCAAAAAGGAAGACAAAGTCTAATATGTTATGTAAGTTAGCTGAGGACAAGGCTACTAAGGCCTACTTAGGATAAAGGCCAACACTGTGAGTGATCTAATTTTTAGCTCACCTGAGCCAAACACTCAAGTGAGCTGTTGCAATTGCTTTTTGTTCTTTGTCTGTTGTTGGTTGGGTGTAAACGTTTTACATTTTCATCTTCCCGTTTAAAACTCATGATTGGATTTAGATCAAACTAGTCAGAAATGAGCATAAGGGAAAGGGGATAGAAGGTCCCTTGCATGGTATGCCTATATCCCCCCCTATGAAAAGTTCCTCATGACAGTTCCCAGGGTAGCCCTATTCAACCCCTGATGGACATGACAGCGGGAGGAGGGCGTTGTGGGGATAATTCACATACACCTCCTTCTTTGAAGTGCATGATTTGATCTAGACAAAATTTTGGCTGAAATCATTCATAGGGAGGAGAGAGTTGCTCATATGATATACCTACCCCCCTCCGAGGCAGGGCTAGCCTCAAAGATCCATTCTTGGTCATTTTGTCTAGATTCAAAAGGAGTACAGGCAAGTGTTACCATGTACTTAATCTACAGATGAATAAGAAAAGTTGTTAGTGTCAGTTGTCTCAGTGAAAAAAACTGGGATTTTTTTTTTTTAGGGGGGGGGGGGGTGGGTTGGGAATCACAGTGTCATCCTTTTAGAACCAGATGGTCCAATTTGCACCAAACTTGGCAGAAATTATCTCTAGGGCCATAGATGCAAAATTAATCAAATGGTTCATGAAGCCCCCATGGGGACCAAGAAATGGACCTCAAGGACCCTAACTATGTACAACTGATGACCTACTCTGTAAGGAGAGCAGCTTGTTAACTCTTTAGGACTTGTCACACCCATAAAAAACTTTCTGTCCAAGAACTTTTTAATGAATGAAAATCATTTTCATTATGTGTGTCATATACATTGTAGTTAGTATTTGTTAGCACATTGGAAACGAAAATGCTATGAAATCTGTCTTTCCATTTTGCTGTGTTTGTATTGTTTTATTTTTCATTCTTGTTTACATTATTTTTCTGCTTATTCAGAAATTTGTTTCTGGCTGATGTCCTTGCCTGTTTTGTATTTTCAACACATTTTCATCATCTCCCCAATCAACAATCCTGCATTTAATTGCTGCGAGACATGGCCATTATGTTTTTCTTCTAGTCATGACATATATTTATTGCCGTAGGGCCCCCCCCCCCACTCATTCCAATTGATGGCTACATTCTCAACCTATACAACATTAAACAGTAATAAATTAAACAGGGTCATAATCAGGAAGTTGCTAATGGTTTTTTCCAGGAAAGTCTTGCTACACTGACTATTATATTTGTATGTCTGGCTAGTGGCTAGTGCCCTAGAACTGGATATATTAATTATTTGGTATCCTACCTGATATCCTAGGTGATATCATGGACCTACATGTACATGTTGTAGGTCCATGATATATACATCCAATACCCCAAGCCTACATCTGATCAGGGCATTGAACACCTTGCTTATATTTGGGTGAAAATTTTGAAAATTGATACTTTCTGTCATTATAAATTTCTCAGAATCTGCTCTGCTGCACTGGATGAAGATGAGATACGTGACACTTTCTCAGTTGTCTTGTTTTAATCATCTCCTAATGTTGGCTGGATGTGACTTCCTTTTGTTTGTATAACAGATATCACCAGAAATTGATTGCTGGAGACATGCCAAGATCGAATGTAATGTTCCCAATACTCTTTCCACTTTATTTATTTTTATAGTACAGTAGATCTAAATTTAGAATCAGTTATGTGTCTATTCAATAATCAGTGCCAATGCAACAGCCTTTGTTGCTTGTGTCCTCACATTCTTATGTGGTGTTTGTTGTTTACAGTTCTGAGGGAAGTACATGTATGCAAGGTCCCATTATTTCTTTGATATTAAAATGATGATTACTCCTGTGTTGTCAACATCTTAACATCCCAAATTAGCAACACAATTACATTCATATTATGTTGCACAGGAAGTACTCAGGAAGTACTCTACACCAAATTTATCTGTACTGTTTATCTTTTTTTTTCTTTATTTTATTTAACTTCGCTGTAAACATGTTGAAGTAAAATACGTGGGAAATTAGCCTCACTATCTAGACCTTGTTCATGTTGCTGAAAATGACTGTCACTTAAAAAAACAATAGACTTGTTCACATCTTATTCTACATATAACAGGTCTCCTTGTGTAAATATTTTCTGTTTTCATTTGTACACGATTATATGTGTGTGGGTGTGAGGGGGGTGTGTCTCTGTCATGTCTTTATCAATTTTAATTTTATCAAGATATGAATAATTTTTTTTTGTATTGTATGTTAGATTTTTATTTATTTTATGGGGGTATTCTCTCGTGTGTACTTTTATCATGTAATGATATGTAAATGAAACAATATTCCGATAATGCCTTTTGCACAAATAATGGAATTGACTGAATTGATTTGAATTCAGTTGTATTTTTTTCCTTTACCCCATATTTTCCTCAACATAATTATTTTCCTGACAGTAAATTAAGAAGGTTTTAAATTGCTAGTCAATAATGCAGGTAAATTCAAGGTTTTAAATTGCTAATCAATAATGCAGGTAAATTAGCTAAAGTTGTTTTGAAGTCACAAAAGGTTAAACTGATATAAACCCATTAACCTGTTAATGTGACTCCCAAGATTCTGGTTTCTCTGTTTTCTTAAAGGTATTGGCTAACATTTACCACAGTTTAACAAAAAATCTGAGCCATCATGATTCCCCATGCTAGCCATGTGTCTTTGATGAGGCTACTAAAAATGAAAGCCTGAAAAAATGTATTTCAAAAAATAGTTATATAGTGCTTTAAAAAGTGAAAATTCGTAAGTTGACCAAGGAGTTCACTTGCCGCAATTTTCCTCCAACTATGACTTAACTGTGGTGTACACCTAGGCCTATTAAAACTCCGCCCGAGTTTTAATGTGTTTTATTTTATGCAATAACATTGCCATTGGCCGAGTGTACTTTCCAAACTTTTGTTATTCTAGGCGTGTTTATATTGTCCATTTTGAACACTACTATGTAGCTAGATATCAAAGTTGACAATTTTTTTTAAAGAAAAATGCTCCAAATGTTTAGCCTATCACTTTACCGTTTGGCTACAGAAACTGGATTTACAGAGTACCATGCGTTAATTCCATGAAAATTACAGAATTTCGGATTCAATGGGTTATCTAAACAATCATTCAGTTTCCATAAAACAACTTTTAAAGGTAAGGTTCACCCTGGCATCAAGTTGGTTTTAATATAAGCATAACAATGGAATAAATATATTAATGAAAGTTTGGCGAAAATCCACCAAAGAATAACGGAGTTATGGACTTTCAAAGTTTACGATTTTTGACGTCACATGCGAGCAGCTCCCCCTATGTCAAGTAATATAAATTTCATAAATTGCCATTTTTTAATAGTTCATGATAATGGGGTTTTTTCATAGAAGCATGTGCTAAATAATGTTTCTGATAGTATATTGAATGCACAGGTAAAATCATTCTCAAATTTCTGAGAAAACGGCGCTTTTATGGAATTTATATTACATGACATATGAGGAGCTGCTCGCATGTGACGTCACAAATTTAAAAGTTAACAATTCCATAACTCGTTATTCTTTGGTGGATTTTTCCCCAAACTTTCATTATTATGTTTATCTCATTGTTCTGATTTTATTAACTCGTTGGAGACTAAGTATGAGTTAACTCGTGTTGGAGTCTATGGAAAATGCATGTTATAGTGAAATCACTTGATGCCAGGATGAACCTTGCCTTTAAGGATTTACAGGACACTTCCCATTGCTGATTGAATTAAGTTTCCAACTGGCATGTTTCTTTGCGGCATTTGACCCCTACACTACTCAGAGTTAGTCATTGATTTCTTGAGACATTTAATCAGTATAATAGAAACATTTCATGGAGGAAATGTGGGTTGCATTGCAGAAAATACATTCAATTTGAGAGGGGAAATTGTCTTGTTTAAAGCTGGGTCTCACAGTCCCAATTTGTTAACAAGATGTTTCAGATTTGCCTTCCCTCATGACACCTGTTATTATATGAAAGTCAGATGCAGCTGTTTGCAATTTTGTATGGCCTGTTGATAATGCTGGGAGAAAAGAAACAGTTTTCAGTACATGTATCTATGTTATTTATTCCTCACTTTTATAAAGTTTCTACATTTTTCTTAAAAGGATTTCCCCTATGATACAGATTTTGCTTAAAACCCATCAGGTCATTGTTTGCTAAGTTATATTTGACATGTTTGCATAGTACATGTATATCTGCTGTTAGCATGGAATACTTTGCAGTGTGGAAATGTTAAAGTACAAAAGTCAAAATTCACAAATGTTTTTGTTTTACCTATTATTGTACCTGAACACAATGCATGTATACACAAACTCGATCTTACTTGGCTGAACATGTAAAATTAATCATAAAAATAATGTCCACTTTCTCAGTAAGTACTATTACTTCAAATGTCAACAAAGAAACATCAAGTTTGTCTTGGGGTGGCTATAATGAATTTTCTCTGGATTACATGTAGTATAATGATCACATAACTCATAGGGATTAACAGTTAAAGAACAATCAGTTTGTATAATTGATTCAAGGGGATGCAGCAAAACAATTTACTAAATAATTATTGGGTGTTTGTAAGGTGATCCATTCGTTTGATCAATTCAAGGTAATGTAGCCAAACAATTTACTGAATGATTATTGGATAATTATAGGTATTCTGTTGTATCTACAAGATGGACGTGGGTTCCTTGCAGTAGTTACTTCCTAGTGACCCTTTCCTGTAGGACACAGGATCAAGGAATTGACAGGAACTTCTTTCATAATTGATTGGAAACCTCAGGGCTCTCATCTCCGTGGTTAACTTACCTAGCATAATGGATAATTAATGAAATAATCACTTTTAATCATCTCTGTTGGGAAAAGAGGAAATGGTTCTTTCCAAGGTAGGTGTGGTGAGGGTGAAGAATTAGCCCCGCGGTCATGGGAAACTCAATTCATTATCTTTTGTAATAACCCCTTGGCAGTTTCTTGCCAATTTCTTAGACTTGGATTATGAACAATTACAAAAACTCTCCAGGTATTTGATGATGAACCATTTGAATTTCAAGTTTAGGCATGTTCCTGAGGTCCCTGCAACTGCATTGGATGTTAACAGCTATTTCCTGACTAGCCAAGTATCTAGCAATCATATCCCCACCAACCAGGGGTGTACTTGTCGTGGGTGAGTGATGGGAAGCGTGATTCTTTCACCAATAAATCATGGTCAGTCTGGTTCAAGCCAGTTTACCTGTGCAGTGATTCCTTGTTGTCTATCCGCTGCACCTCTGTCAGGTGGGTAAGTCTATTTTGACTCACCTCAGGTGACCCTCCTTGACCCATTAAAGGGCTTATGTCAGCTTAAAGGCCAGAGAGAGAGTTTGTCATCCAGGATAAGGAATTCCTGGAAATGTGGTGGGATGATGTCCCTCTTTATGTGTCATGCACTGGAAACAATGCCTCACCACACCTGCATCATCAACACTGCCCTGGATGTGGAAAATGATCTCTCTTTGTAATATTCATTTTTGGATCATGTTACATGTACACCGTACACAATGACCACACAATCATTGCTGTTCAGTTTTAGAACCTGTGGTAGAGTTCATTTGATCATTTCTTTTATAATGCAAGTGATGTATCATGTAGAATGATGGAAAGACTGATGATACCAATTTTTTGCATTAAAGACAAAGAATTTAATTGATAGTCATTTACCAAATTCTGTAAATTGATCAGACATCAGATTTTGAAATATAGAAGAATGCTGCTCTGATTTGATAATGGCAAGTTTATGTTTTGTCTGTTTGTTACTCTTATATCACCCATTCTGAAAAAAAAGTCAAGTCATAAGTTAAACAGAGAATGAGAATTTTCTCTCCATACATTCAAATACGAGTTCAAAGTTATAATATTATGGTTTAAAGCCAGTACATATACTAGCACATGTTTTTTTTCACCAATTAACATCATGACATAGTAAAATCTCACACAGAAAATAATGCAAGAGGAAGATAAAAGTACAATGTTAACCCGTTGGCTACGGGAACCGGATGTGCCTTGTGTTGACTATGGAATTTTCAGAATCTGGGAGGCAACGGGTTAAATACATGTATCTCACTTGCTGTGATTTTAAAAAAAGTGTTGTCATTTCAGTTAAGTGTCAATCAAGTTCAACCTGTTTGTAGGAATAAAGATATGATTTGGGAATAAACTATGATTATTAAAGCTGTGGTATGAATAGTAGAGATAAAGAGAATGACATGAAGTAATATTCATCAAAATCTGCCTGCATTAACTACTATATTTCACTCTAATTTAGCATCTAGGTTTACTTCTCTAAGTCATCTGCTGAAATTTGAGATAACATCATTCTGTTACGAAAGAAGAAACATGTGTTTCTGAGGCATGCTCTCAATCTATCATCTTATTTTAATGTTCCTGATATAAACCAGGCTTCCTTCCTAACCCAGATTAAAAGTGTCCACTTCCTTGCTGCGTCTTGTACATTCCTTTGCCAGAATAAAAGTACAGCTCACACCAAATGATATGACTGTATCTTCCCTTCACAAAAAACTAAGTTGATGTCATTCTCGATATTGCTTTCGTGAAAGATCTTCTGCTGCATGTTGCACCATGAGTCTCTTGTTGGACCAATGCCTGTCTCAGATAGTATATTTCCTGTATTTATACTAAATATTTTTATTTTCAGAATTCATATTTTGGTTTTGTTATTTTGACATAAAAATACCCCCCCCCCAAAAAAAAAAAAAATTACTGTTACATCATTGAAAATTTGATTTTCCGTGCCTTTTCTTGGCTGAAACCAAACTTAAAGGGAGAAGGCACCAGCAACTAACAGGCATAAGTTAAGAAAATATTTGAGTTCTTGCCAACCAATCAGATTGCACGTGCACTGAAGGGAGCTGATCATGCGTGACCAATGCATGCCATGCGACGTGTGTTAGCCGCACCGTGGTAATGTATGCACTGTTTGAATTGATAAGCTCCTTCCCCTATAGCTGTTTCTGCAAGTTTTTTCTTAGGGTAAAATTAACAAAGACGTAAAATAAACACAAATTATCTTATTTATAGGGCCTTGATGAGGGTGAGTATCACACAGTACCCCTTATTTAGGCTGTTTTTGTCACCATGTACCATAATTCTCACAATACTCACCATGTCATTTTTATTCTTAACTTATACCTGTTAGTTGCTGGCACCTTCTCCCTTTAATTTTGATCACTGAGATGCTTTGTTAAAGGCAAGGTTCACCCTGACATCAAGTTGGTTTTAATAAAAGCAGAACAATGAGAGAAACATATTAATGAAAGTTTGGCGAAAATCCACCAAAGAATAACATAGTTATGAAGTTTCAAAGTTTTAAATTTGTGACGTCACGTGCGAGCAGCTCCCCATATGTCATGTAATATAAATTTCATAAATTGCAATTTTTTTAATAGTTCATGATAATTGAATGGGTTTTTTTCATAGTTACATGTGTGGAATAATGTTTGTGATAATATATTGAATGCACAGGTAAAATCATTTTCAAATTTCTGAGAAAACGGAACTTTTATTGAATGTACATCACATGACATATGGGGAGCCACTCGCACGTGACGTCACAAATTTAAAACTTTGAAACTTCATAACTCTGCTATTCTTACATGGATTTTCGCCAAACTTTCATTAATATGTTTCTCTCATTGTTCTGCTTTTATTAAAACCAACTTCATGTCAGGGTGAACCTTGCCTTTAAGTATGAAATCTGTTCACCTATTTTTGGACACCTACCAGTAAATATTCATAACTGAATGCTTTAGTACGAGAAACCCCCTAAATTCATGCATGCATAGATCTGTAATAATATCCATGAAAAATTGTACAGAACTTTGATTTAAACTTTAATGTTAACCCGTTGACTCGGAGATTCTGAAAATCCCATAGAGTTAACACAGGGCACATCCGGTTCCCGTAGCCAACGGGTTAAGTGTAACAAAGTTAGCTGTTGAGGTGCTAAAAGTCGAGCAGAACACTTGCAGCATGACATAGACAAAATCATTTCAAAAAGTTCCAATTCAGTGGACAATGGTTCTTATGTTATGATCATTTGAGCATCATGAGTTTGTATTGCTGAGGCAGTGCAGTCTGGAAAAAATGATCTTGGGTGGGGTGAAGGGATGGGAGGATGTTATATTTGCAGCACTTTCAGACTGAATCTGTACAAAACCCAAATAAACTTGCATTTTGACACACATTTTTTTTTTATTTTATGAGCTGTTTTAGTTCTTGACTGGCCATTACCATTCCATCCTTAGCTTGGGTTTTGAGGTGAAAGATCACAGAGATCTGTGAAATACAGATTTGCTAGAAACCAATATAGTACATGTAATTACTTGATCAGTGATGTATCCCATGAACTATCTTTGTTAAACTAGAGAATGTCTGACACATGTCAAAGATACCCAAATTTAATTTGATGATTTAATATCAACATGAGGAGCGAAATAAGGTAACCAAGAACATTCACTCTCACACTTATGAAAACATTGCCAATAGCAGTTGGATATGGATGGCCATTATTCAATTAAGATGAATGCACACCTGAAAATATGATGAAGGAGAGTATGTTTTTAATATTCTTTTTTCAGTGTACCTGTATACCAAAATGAGGCCAAATACCTTCTACATTTCTCATAAAATGAAGATATATCCTCAATAAAAATTTATTCAATTTTAGTTTATTTCTTTATTGCTCTTCTACTCAAAACACCAATTTGCTCATTTCCTTAATTGTGACAAGTTGTGCCATTACTGGATGTACCGGGTCACATAAGGTAATTGATTGTCATTTAATACTGTCCTGACAAACATGAGTGATTCATCGCTAATAGCCTGCATGTACCACATACACCTGTGACAGGAGAATAGCTGCATCAAATGTTACACAGTTTCTTCATTGATACTAATTGGAACCAATCATGTCTGCCTTGCCCTGTGTAATAAGTGATTATCTTGTTTGAGTAGTGTATTTGGACAAATATTTTCCTTTTAAATTTCCCCATTATTGGTGCTGAGCTTGTGTATGAAGTGTGGGTGAACAAATTTCACAGTAAATTTTCCCTTTGTGTTATAAAGAATATTTGTATGTGTGAAATATATCCTGTAGGAATAAAATTTGTGAAAAATATGTATAGGCCTCTATGGATATTAGTTTTTACTTGAGAAGAATCTAATGAACTATTAATTTGGTTGAATGCACTGCACTATTTCATTTTTTTTTTACTCTTTGTTCTCAGTGTTATATGTGTT
This sequence comes from Eucidaris tribuloides, assembly GCA_001188425.1. NCBI lineage: Eukaryota > Metazoa > Echinodermata > Echinoidea > Cidaroida > Cidaridae > Eucidaris > Eucidaris tribuloides. Next base: position 1,264 of record JZLH01S0410849.1, on the reverse strand, counting down.
TGTAACTGGGTTGTTATACTGATTTCTCTCTCTGTATTTTTTTAAAATTAATTGTCAGTTTGGTGAATGTAACGGCTGGAGGTAACTTGAAATACTGCATTCATTTGTCCCTAAACAATATTTCTATTGCAGACAAGGTTATACAATTATGTGAAAGTTCAAAGTTCATACTGTGTAAAACCACAGAATTTAACTTCCACAATGATAATTAAAGAAAAAAAGGTCTTAACAAAGTGATGTCAATGTGGAAATACAATATGGTGGTGATTTTACAGGGAAGGGGTGTGGCCTACATTTAGTGTACACTTCCTCCTTGGAGTGAGAGGAACCAGCCATAATAATACAGTCATCTCAACAATTTACCATCATTCACAACTTTGACCTCAATGATTAACCCCATGCATACTATGGTTGACTTTTCTAACAATCAAACAAGTAGCATTACTTTTCTCTTTGACCTATTGGAGATGATTGCAACATCAGGGAAATAATACACGGGGTTGCAGGACGATTTCACCCCTGAAATGTGTAAAAGAGCCCCCATAAATTGCCATAGGGTTGAATACAAAAGAATATCTGGAAACTACTGAAACAGGAAAAGTACCCCCCCCCCCCCCGAAAAGAAAATTTTAATTTTTTCCCTGGGGAATCAATATAACACCCATTCTTCATAGAACCCAGCCCAAGATATCTTGTTCTTAGTCTCCAGTGGGTTACCATTGGTTCCAGAGCCAAGGTGAGAGTACAGCAACACTGCTTGTGCAATGTAGGGGATAATTACTGTGGTTGTATACACCATAATGCCAAAACCAGTTGTACAGATACAACCTTTATCTTGGTTTGTTACAAATGACTGTGGAATGTTAAGGATTTAGTGAAATTAAGTATTTTGGACTGGGAGATGATTTAACTTCTCAAGCCGAATTGATCTTCTTTGAGAATGTTCCAAGTGCGATTTAAATGGACCATCAGATATATATTTTTCTGTCCATATGCACCATTACATTTAGAATTAGATTTCATTATAATTGCATCCTATTGGCTACTTGAACCAGATTAACTCTATTGGTAGAATAAATGTGATTAATGCACCTGATGGTTTAGTCTACTTTGAAATGATAATGCAGCCAATATGGGGCTAAATTCTGTCAACTAGTTAGTTTTAATTTCCCATTTGCTACCTTCTATATTGCAAGCCAACGAAAATGGGTTACATAATCTCATTTCTGAATTTCCCTTTTGAATAAGAACTGTGCTTCTTCAA
>JZLH01S0410827.1:5002-15567 GCA_001188425.1 Eucidaris tribuloides | reverse complement strand
AATTCTTGGTCGCCTCTCATTGCAGTGCATGCATTTACCCCATTAGGTTTTCAAATCGATGGTATTTTGGGTCTATCGTGCTCTGGCGATATTTTGAAATAATCATGAGATCATTTTGTGTATTCGATATTTTTTCAACATCGTCTAATTTCAATATTATCCAAACATCGGCCAGCCCAAGTCCGTTCATCTCAAACTTAATACGGCAAGTAAAGTTTGTGATGATCACTATTCGTAGTAATTAATCAAAAAATTGCAATCTCTTGTGCTAAGTTGACTCTTACAGTTTTGATAATTTGTTTTTAGTATTATTCTGTATCAATTTTGTAGCATCTGTGACAATTACAGAAATTTTGCTCCGCTCTCCTTTATCGTTTATTCATCAACATGCAACCCTGCTTTTTATGCAAAGTATATATTTTAAATGACTGAATTTTGAATGAGAAGATTGTTTAATTTACTCTTGTATGTTTTTACAAAATGTGTTATAAGTGCTACTGCACCTGTTTCATGCTTACAATATACCACATCTGTTGCTTGTACTACTTTTACAATTTGCATTTGTTGTGAATTGTCTGGTGTTTTGTTGTGAGTGTGTGTCTGATGAGTGACCAATTTTATTATGCACCTTTTCCATACAGACCCATCTATAATTATCAAACTATAATTTTCATTCATGGATATCTTGAGAGCAACAGCATAACTTTCCAGACCTTTGTACTCTGGTTATTTACTTTTCAATTTGAACATCATCAACACAACCCAAATATCAAAGTTTTACAATTGTTTTATAAACTATCCACAATTGTTTAACAATGTCTTTATGAAATAAATACTTTGAAATGATTCTGAATGGTATCATTGTCGAGGTTGATATTTAAAAAAACAGGCCTAATAGGCGTTGCCGAGAATTGGGCGTTAAGTTAAATTCTTGAGTGTCTGGAGAATATCAAGTAACTTGATCGCTAACCCCCCCCCCCCCGCCTCACCATCCAATAAAAAAATCCTGAAAACAAATCGGTGCACCTGTCCACACACAATTGCACATTTAATCAGATTTAAATAAATCTTGATTGCGGTAACAAATGTACCCCCCCCCCTACCCACCAAAAAAAAATATAATAATATTAAAAAAAAAAAATCAAAAAAAAAAATCTAAAAAAAAAAAAATTATCTTTTTATTCTTCTAACCTGGTAGGTCACAGTTATAGCCATCACCCTGGTATCCAGGATTACAGGTGCAGGTATAGCCATTCTCCATGGGACGACATACAGCATTCACATCACAGCGGTTGCTAGTGCATGGGTCCACTGTCAAGCAAGGGACAGACAGGAAGCAGGTAATTACAATAAGATTCCCAGCATTTCATGCAAATAAAATTCCACAATGAAGTTAAAAATTCCACAATCATCGTTCTGACATGAGGTGAGAAAGTCGGACCACAGGACAAACAAATTCCCTGATTTTACACGATTTGAGGGTGTTATCTCAAATTCCCTGACATTTCCCTGACTGGAAAAAGGGGCAGTTATTTTCCAGACTTTTCCTGATTTCCAGGTTGGCTGGGACCATGTTACAAGGACTGGAATGTACTGGGAAAAAAATCTATGGTTTAAGGCAAGGGTTCTTAATTAGTCTTGTTGAAGTGCCATATTTGTCATCGAGAATATGTACTGCTCCACTATCCAACACGTGAAGTGGGGTTAAGGGTCTTGCTTAAGGGCCCCTGGTGGAGGTGAAGCATAATGCACTAAAAGTTTTCAAAAATCAGTCTAAAATGGAATATTAGAAAATGAACACTGCCATGTATAGGACACTTGCTCTATGTGAGATGAATAACTGTACATTCAATAAACATACAAACAAATTTTTTTTTCATATATTGCTGAATTTTCCTCCACATAGCACTGTATCCAAAAGAATAACTGAAGCCAAAAGAATAAGAGAAGATCGGAAGCTGTTGGCGAGATGGAGTGAAGCGGAAGCCATTACACATCCTAGCGATGATGTGGATGGCATAAGTAAGTAAGTAATAACTGTATCCCATATTTCATTTAATCCTGAATCTGTAGCTCTTGAAAGCCCTGTATGTAAGATTATAAGCTAGCATTAGCGGTAAGCATCACCGTTACTTGAATGACAGCACCACTGAAACGAAACATTCTCTACAAAAACAGTCAGCTACACTAATGCTTTCATTCATCATGATATAAGTACTTTGATAAAATGGTTTATCCAGGAATACAAACAGTTGAACAGTGATACATCCTGTGCCCTAACACAATGGGTGATTTCAAGTTTGGTGTTGGTGTTGGTGTTGAGGAAACAAAATCGTCTGCTAAACTGAGCTCCAACACCGAGCTCAGTTTAGCAGACGATACCGATTGCACTATAGATTGCACAACACCAAATAACATCACACACAATTCATGGTGTTGGCTGAAAGTTACACCGATGGCCGAAAAGAATGGACAAATGTTACAAAAATGACACCAAATCAATACTGCCTGCCAGAAAAATTGTATGAATCTGAAAGACAGGTTACTTTTCTCAATTTTCATATGAAAGTTTAATATCAATTTAACTAATTATGTCAATTCTAAGGGAAAAGGGTACTTTCAGCGGTTTGCATCACACGGCGAAGCTTTCTCCATAGCCAACACATACAAGCATGTCAGCTCTGCCAACAAGACCAAGACCAACACCGAACCTGAAGTCACAAATTTCCTAATCCATAGGGCCCGGTTTAGTGTTGAAGAATGGGAAAATTACACTTAAATCATCAACACCAACCATGGTACTTGGTTCAGCGGGCGATATTTAACACCAGCTTCAACACCAACTTGTGGAAGTACATCATAATTTTCAAGGTCAACCCGACACCAGGCCTGACTTCAAGTACGGTGTTATAGCCGGTGTTGGTGTTATTACAACACCAACACCAGATTTCAACACCAAACTTGAAATCACCCAATGCTATATATACCCACCTCTGGTGCAGGTACGTCCATCTCCACTGTAACCTGCCCGACATCGACAGGTATGTGTAGGGAAGGGTTCATAGATAGGATAGCAATCGGCATTGACATCGCAATCACCAACCTGGCATGGGTCAACTGTTACTCCTTCTGTGAAAAGAAGAGTAAAAACAATACACATGAATCCAGAAAAATTCTCAGTTGTACAATTTAAATGTGTCCATGATTTGCACACCCCAAATTAACTTATCAACCAAATAAGCTACAATAATCTGTAATGTACAGATTCACATAAATATTCAGTTATTCACCTCTCACAAAAGCCTCGGAGCAGAAAAGCCAGGTTTCATGAAAATAAGCACTAATAAAATTCAAACAAAATACACAGGGTAACATCGCAAACTGCATTTGAATTTTTCCAGCTGTAAGAACTGGTCTCATCTAGTTTATATTATCTATATTATCTGTTTGTTTATACATCTTCATCAAATCTGAGCAAAAACAGTTTGGTGTGCAAATCAAAAACACAGTCTTTATAAGCATGTGAAGCAGTTCTTAAATGCAGTTGTACTTATCTCGGACCACACTTCACACAATGAATGTTACTTTCAAAGTTGTACCTAATCTGAATCTCAAGATGGTTAAATTGTGAAACATCGTGGGCCTAAAAATGTTTCTCAATGAGTTTTTTGGGGTGTGAAATTGTAAACTGCACAAATAGCTCTGGAGGGCATTTGCATACCGGTAATCATGTGTATTTTTTTTAGGTTGTGCCATGTTGTGCAAATGCACTCCAATATACTGGACTTCACACAGACTTCTCCATTTATTCCAGTAGAGAGAATGTCTCAAATGTATTCTACACATTTAGCAAACAATTTACACAATCTATTCGTACACTCTGAGAACCGCTCATCGGAATTTAATCAAATTTTGGTTTTACGAGTGTACTATGATGCAACAATGAACTGAATACATTTCTGAGGTACTTACCACGGGTACAGGAACGTCCATCTCCAGTAAAACCAGCCTGACACCTACACACGTAAGTTGTTTGGGAGCTGGGGTAGCAATCAGCATTGGGGTCACAGTCATTGGACTGGCATGGATTCACCTGTTCAACTGTGAAGAGAAACGTAACAATAATAAACAGGAATTGTGGAGACACATTCAAAATAACATGAAGTGAATTCTGTATGATATTAAGAGAGTTTCATTTTTACCAACTTTGTGCCTAAACAACCGTGAAAATCAGCACTTCCTTGCATGCCTATAATAAATTAATGAAAACACCATACAAAGCATGCAAAAAAAGCTCTCAAATTGCCCGTTGTTAATCAAAATCACGAAAATATCTGGAAGTGAATTATATAGGGTATACAATTCTTTTCATGCAAGTTGCTTTTTTTCTAGTTGAATAAATTTAGAATCTTTCATCTCATGAATATACTTGTACTACTAACAAACATTCCATATTATTTATTCAGTCATCTTTATTCAAAACATGTAAAACATACAATAAGCGGAGAGGTCACGAGCAAAATTAGGGCCAATTCTGCTTCAAAGGGCAAGTGTGAAATTTCTGGAACATGTTTAATCCAGATTTAATCAGGAGTCTTCAACCCATTTTAGGAAGAAAGCTACAAGCGGACAAAGTGTGGATGAGACGTGCATACAAAGCTTACTCCTGTATCAAGGCACACATAGGGAGTGAAGTTACATTGAAAACAAGTGCTGATACCAGATGCAGTATCTAATGATATGAAAGGTAACACAAATTTGGGCCATATCGAAAGTGTACTACTCACTCCGAACTAAATTGGCTTCAAATCTTGCTTTGACTGTAAGTATGAAAATTATACTTTTTTTGCAAAATTGTATATTCTATCAATGGCTCTGGACTGTGTTTGCATAATAATGTGCATTTACCTAGTTTGTGCAGTTTTACGTGAATGTGCTTCAAGGTACTGGACCTCACTGACACTCCTTCATACTTTCAATCTGAGGGAATGTCTCAAAGGCATTCTACACATATAGCAAACAAATTAAATAACCCATTGTATTGATACACTCTGAAATCTGCTTATCGGAATTTAATCAAATTTTGTTTTTTACAAGTATACTATGATGCAACAATGAACTGAATACATTTCTGAGTAAGGGCGGGATTTTCGGGTATTTTTTTCTTAGGGTACCCGCCGGAATTTTCGAGCGGGTACCCGGGTACCCGGAAATCATGTCACACAAAAATAATAATCACGCAGGTCTCACAGTTGAAAGATACACTTGTGAATACATGTGACTCTAAACAGTTGTTGCTTACCAGAAAACGATGGTTCAGTAGTCATAACTGCGTCATGTTTCCGTGCAAAATTCTTCTCTGCAAATATCTGCCAAGTTACAAGCCGATCTGAATACGTTTTCAAACAAAAATGACAAAGCCAATGCATGATGCATCAACTACGATGCCTTTCTACATCGGTTAATGTACGGTAGGGGATTTCCCCTGCAAGCCTTTCCCTGTTCGCTGCACCACCCCGCTAAAACCACATGAGGTAGATGCTGCCTTCATACTGTGCCGTACCGGTCGCGCGAATGTCAAAACTGTGCTGCTTCACGTCGGAGGGGCGCTTTGTATGCCAATATCGTCCGTAGGCAGCTAGCTATGCTAGCATGCTCCGTAGGGTGAAAGTGTAAAATTTTGCAGTCGCAGCCCTGTGCGATGGCTCAGCGCTTGCTGAGCCGCTAGCGCTGCTGCTAGTTCTAGTTGTGCATGGATCGTCACGTACAAATACGTATTGGCGGCGTTTTTAACACAAGGACGTTTATCAGAACATGAATGATTTCATAATTCTTTGGTATATGTTCTATGTTTGTCAAAGATATTGGAGGATATTTTTAAGGTATTTTAGTGAGACTTTCAAAGAGAGATTTGTGTTTGTATGTGATTGCTTTCTTGTCATTGCATTACATCAGTTTGTAATGACAGAAAAAAAAATCAGTCTTGCAATTTTCGGGGAACGAGTATGATTTTTACCTCCGGGTTCTCGTGAGGCTGTATGGGCGGGTACCCGGGTACCCGGGTATTAGTCCCGGCCTTATTTCCGAGGGACTTACCACGGGTACAGGAACGTCCATCTCCAGTAAAACCAGCCTGACACCTACACACGTAAGTTGTTTGGGAGCTAGGGTAGCAATCAGCATTGGGGTCACAGTCATTGGACTGGCATGGATTGACCTGTTCAACTGTGAAAAGAAAGGTAACAATAAAAAACAGCAATTGTGGAGACACATTCAAAATAACACAAGCTGAATACCAAATGATCTGAATATTTTTACCAGTTTTGTGACTAAACAACTATAAAATTATCACTTCATAGTATAATAATAAGCAAATGAAACCACAATAAAAAGCAAGCCAAAAAACTCTCAAGAACTGCCCGTCGTTGAGAAAAATCATAAAAATATCTCTGGCATTTTGTACTTTTCATGAAACTTGGTTTTGCCTAGCTGAATAAAATTTAGAATCTCTCATCCCATGAATATAATTGTATTTCTTCACTCAAAAACATTTGATATTATTTATTCAGTTATCTTTATTTAGAACATCTGAAAAATATAACAACAAAGAGTAAATTAGGACTTACTCCGCTTAAAATGGCAAATGTGAAATTTCTGAAAATTTTTAATCTGAGTTCAATTCGGAGCCCTCAACCCCAATTTGGGAATAATGCTACATGCAGACCAAGTCTGGACAAGAAGAGCATCAGAATCTATCCTTGTTATCTGGGCACACAGAGGGAGTGAAGCTACATTGAAAACAAGAGCAGCTACCAGCTGCAGTACCTGATGATATGAAAGGTAACACAAATCTGGTCCATATCAAAAGTGTACTACTCATTCCAAACTAATTTTGGCTTCAAATCTTGCTTTGACCGTAAGTATGTAAATGGTATCGGTATAACAGAATACACACCTGGAGTGCAGGTGCGTCCATCTCCTGTGTACCCCGAATTACACTGGCACACATAGCTGGATCCTGAGGGGTAGCAGGTGGCACTGGCATCACAGACATTGGCCTCACATGGGTTTCTTGGTTGATCTGTTGGTAGACAGAAAATAATGATTGATGAAATACTATTTTGAAAATAGATTCACACACTACGATGTAAATGACTTTCTTTCTATTAGAACTTTATCATTGTTGTCTAGGCACACATAGGGAGTTAAATCGCATTGAAAACATAAGTGCAGTAGTAGTGTATCCAGATTTGTTAATCTTGTTTTGTCCCTGTTACAGGGGTGGCTGAATTCACCTCACTGGTGTGAGGATTTCGTAAAGCAAAACTTTCACGGCCAGCTACTCCTCCTAATGCCAACTGCAGGATTCTGTGGTGAGCCTAGCCTTTGGTCAACCAAGACCATCATACCAGGCAGCAAGATTAAAACAAAAGATATCTAAGATATTAAAAATAGCATCAATTATTCACTCTGGACTAAATTTGCATCATATTACATTGTTTCCAATTTGAAAAATCAGAAGTACATGATTCCCCATTTTACCAGTGTCTCTGATAAGGTCTAAAAATGAAGCCCTGAAAAAAAATTGCAGTTCAAAACAATTATACGTAAACTGCTCTTAAAAAGTGAAAATCATTGAGCGACCATTCCACTGTCCCCCCGTAGAGATGTGTATCTTTTAATCTACTATGAATGTTAGTATGAAAACGGTATATCAGAATATTCACCTGGAGTGCAGGTGCGTCCATCTCCAATGTACCCTGAACTACACTGGCACACATATCTGGATCCCGATGGATAACAAATAGCATTGACATCACAGTCATTGGACTCACATGGGTTCCTTGGTGCTTCTGATGAAAGATGGAAAATAATGATAGCTGAAAACAGATTCACACTGTATGATTTAAATCATTTTCATTCTTCCTTTATTCCTGTATATGTATCAAAACCTCAAACCAAAGACTAATAATGTTTGATTTACAAATATTGTGGGGTTTTTTTAAAATCAAATTACACATCATTTAAAACAGAAAAAAATATCATTATCAAAACAGCTGTATAGTTCCATGCATTACAGGAATTTATTTCTGCTTTGAGTACAAATTATGAATTGTAACAATCAACAACATATGAAGAAAAGCTTAAACGGGTACACATCATTTCACAGAAAATATCTGATAACAAGAGCCCCGGGGGGCACGACGCTCACCTGAGTTCTCGCAAACTCTCTATGGTACCATAGAAAAAACATCAGCTACATGTATATGTATAGTTTTGGCCCTTGAACCCTGATATCTAGGCACCCACATAGCCAAATGCACCAGTTCGAAAACTTTGCATCCCCTTGCCATACACATATAGCTGATTTTTCCAAGTTTAATTAAATTCTGACATCCATTTTTATAAAAACATGGCACGCCCTAGTATCTTAATATTTGACCTTTGACCTACTTATGTGACCTTGACCCCAATTTAACATGGAGGTCACTATACATGTAGCATTTACCAAGTTTGTCACAAATGGGCCAATAACAACCAAAGAAACATTGAACTTCATTTGACCTTTGACCTACATATGTGACCTTTGACCCCCGAATTACATTGAGGTCCCTGTTACGCATCTACCACCAAAGTTTCGTTACAAATGGGCTTGTGGTTAGAAAGTTACCTATTTTGGGCCCTCATGGGCCCTGTCCCCTGGGCCCCCAGGGGGGCCTGGTGTACCATTCCAGGAACCCTGTATCCTCTCCCCCTGAGGATCATTCCCACCAAGTTTGGTCTAAATCCATTGATGTGAATGTGAATTATTCCCATTGGGTCCCATCCCAAACTTTTGCCCCCTTAGGGGCCAAACCGGGCCACCCTGGGCATTGTCAGGAGGAACATTAATGTAGCACATATAGAGGTATCTACACACAAAGTGGCTTACCTAAACTATTTCTGGATCTAGAGAAGATGATGTTTGAAAACTACCTACGTTTGGCCCTTTAGGGCCCTGCCCCTGGGCCCCCAGGGGGGCCAGGTGTACCATTTGAGGACCCTTGAATCCCCACCCCCTAAGGATCATTCCTGCCAAGTTTGGGCCAAATCCAATCATGCATTTTGAAGAAGAAGCTGAAAATGTGTAAAAGTTTACGCACAACGAACGACGTACGACGCTCGACGGACGACGGACGAAAAGCGATCGCAATAGCTCACTTGAGCCTTTGGCTCAGGTGAGCTAAAAATCTAAAACTTGTAGGAAAACGGTTCTCAGAAGGTATTTTCTTCTACATACCAGTGTATTTACACAATATTAATTTTTAGGTTTGCAAAAGAGATGGCCAGCGTTTAAATGTTTACCTGTGCATCGATAACCATCTCCTTCAAACCCAGGATTGCACTCGCAGATGAAACTGGTTCCCACAGCTAAACACCTGGCATTCACGTCACAGTTATTATTGACACATGGATCTGATGGTGTTCCTGGAAAACAACATGATCAGAATGATAATGGTAAAATAGAAAAATACATGATGACTAGTACAACTACTTCTATTACAACTATACCTACAACTACTACTTCTAATACTACTACTACTACTACTACACCTACAACTACTACCACTATATAACTATAGGCAAACCCCGTTATAACGAGGAAATCAACCCCACAATTTTACCTCCCTATACATGTAGCTGACTGTTCACTACAAAAGTACATGATAAAAACACACAAAAATTTAATTTACGCATTAGGGACATATAAAGTGACAAGATTTTTACCGCTATTGCAGTGTTTTTTTAATAGTTCTGCAAACATATAAAACTGAAGTGGCTGACTAAATAAGTCACTGAACTGAAACAGCAGTGCTGAAAATGTAAGTGAACGATGATTCCAAATTTCTCCGTTTACCGATAATGAAGCAACGAGTGGGTGGGAGACATTGCTAGCCAGTGACATGTGATAGGAAGTGTGTACAACACGCGGTCCTAGCTAAGCCTGACGTGTTCATAAATGTCCTGCAAGAGGAGTATATTTGACAGTGCAAAACTTTGCTTGCACTGCGTTTCCCTTGATGGCCCACATAAGCAGAGGTGGCTACTCGCGATAATGGGGTTGATTTTCTTTGTTTTTCTTTATTTTTAGGCTGGAAGTTTATAGTTCACTATAGCCACAATTTGTTACATGAGAAGCATAATACACAGAGGTGTATATAGAAGACCGATAATAATACTAAATGAAAGAAGTGTGTGCAATGAAAAGAAGACAAAGAAGTGAGTATAATTCTACCATTATTGCAATAACAGGAAGACAAACTTAGATTAGCATACAAGTCAAATAGTTGACAATATATATTTCAAGTAACTAAGTAATGTAGGAATCTGTCCACGTTAACGCTGTCAAAACTGGCTGTTACGTTACTGAGTTACTAGTATTGTAAACATTTAGGGCATAAAAATTTATTCTTAAAAGACAATGCAGACCAACTGATGGCATCCACACACCTGCGTCTGGTCCGATGTTGGTAATCATGGCGTACCGCAAAATTTCCCCACTTTCCTCGTAGATGGAGTAGGCG
>JZLH01S0410805.1:11428-22705 GCA_001188425.1 Eucidaris tribuloides | reverse complement strand
AGTCGAACTGCTCTAGTTTCATTCATGAATTGATACAGATTTCGTAAATTTTGTATTTTATAATCATATTTTCCATACCTATTTCTATATATATACAGTGTGTCCCAGAAAAAAAAGGAAACCGGATTTCATGGCAAAAATATTCCATCATAATAAACAATATACTAAATGAATTAGGTATGTTTGTAAAGCTGTGTTTCTCTTCTTTCATTTGATACACAACGTACTATTCATTGCTCACGCATGATTGAATTAAAACAATGAATGTTGATGCTACCAAAATATCATTTGCACGCACAAATTCCATGTTTGAGTGCATTTTGGGGTAGTAAATGTAACTATTTTTAAGAAATAAAAGCATGATATAAATATTCAATATCTCTTCTTTTATCTGACACCTCATGCGTGAAAAATGAATAATGTATGACGGAGAACAAGTAAAATTAAAACATGCCTGTTTTAGCGTGAATTTCAGAACGAATATCTTTTTAGCTTTTTGAGGGAGGTTGAACAAAAGGTTAACGCACAGCTGACTTTACACAATATCTTGCTTCGGGCACAACAATAGGCTGCGAATCTTGTTAGCGAGGTAATTTCTTGGTTGCTGGCTGCCAAATCCAGAAAGCAGAGTTAATGAATGCATTTTGGAACATTTCTGAAAACAAGTATCATTTCAAATTGTCTTTTTTCAATCATTCATAGCTCATTTTTCATAAATGAGGTATCATACGTAAGAAGATAAAATAGGCTTTCTAATGATGTCCTTCAATAGCGAAGATATTCTGAATACATTTAAGCGTGACAGTTCGAATTTGAAATTTGTTCGTGCAAATGATTTTATACCTGTGTCCCTTCTAATTGTCTTTGCTCAGTCATGCGTGAATGGAAATCTCCGTGACTGGTATCAAATTAAAGAAGAAAAAATATGCTTTCCCACTATGTAAGAATTTTTTGTCATATTTGGTATTAACATATAAAAATATCTTCATCATACTCGGTTTCCTTTTTTCTGGGACACACTGTATATATCCATGTAAACAGAACCGTTTATGACACGCAGTCCTTACATTGACTCACATGATAGCATGTAAACATGATACAGACAAATTTTGCAATCTATGTATCAAAATGATCACAATATTATTTTCCCCACTGGGATCAATATTTGTACAACTGTGACTGTTCATTAAGTGAGCTAAATACTGAGTACAACAATAGTACGGGGTATGCTTTAGTTTAATTCCAAGACTGGTTTCGTTCCTGTTTCTTACACAAACCAACAAATTTACTTCTGAAGTGGATGAAGAGATGAATCATCTCTTTACATCACCCAGTTAGACGAGGATCACAGAACATTATAAGAGGAATTTAGTTATACCATGTATCATTAGAAATTTGTTTATTTCTTGAACAGTACATCAAAATACCAATGGTCCACTTTTGATTGTGTAACGAGTCGAGTATCAGAGATGTTGTCAAATATAATTATATAGTGGTACCATCGTTATGAAAAGTCTTCACTTTATCGTAAGTTTCCTTGTAAAGTACCCTCTCCATGGATGGCGTATGAAATGTTTCAGAAATCATAATACACATAACTGTGGACAGTGGATAATTATGTTCGCCAATCACGTTGCGCTCGCTTACGGATTACTTCACATTAATTTAGAAGTGTAATATGCCAACACAAAATCCACCACCTTAACAAAAATGCCAATCAGATGAATTTTTATGCAACATAATACATATCATTTTAGCTCTGTCTGTTTAGTTTTGATTCGCGAATTTCAAACACATTCCTCGTTCCAGTGTTTGAATATATAGCTGCTGTGAACAATCAATGAAATCACAATGGAATATGTTTTTGATTTTATTATTGGCATGAACAAATTGAAAGGAGCACATTTTGGTGATTGAACCTTTTCCTACGCACTACTGGTGTCATAATTCGTATAAAAGTCCCATCTCTCTGGTATAACCATCACCTGACCATTTTTACATTGTGTCAGTTCGTCAGGTTACTTTGACAGTATAGAATATATAGTATGCCTACATTATTTTGAAAGGGTATGCATAGAAAACCACACACACACGCACACACACGCACACACACACACACACACACACACACACACACACACACACACACACACCACACACAACACACATGAACACACACACACGCACACGCACACAAACGTACACATACATACATACATACATACATACATACATACATACATACACGCAGACACATGCAAATAATACATGTACACCTCTTTATGAGCAATCGTTTCTGACCCCCCAAATGATTTTGCTCATTACGCCACTGGATACAATAGAGGACAATAAGCCTCTATGTATTGACGTTTATCCAGATATCAAGCGAGTACGATTCTAAAATCAAGCTGTAGGTAAAACGGTTATTTCATGACCTTGCCAACCATGAATTTCATCCTGTTTATCGCATGATCTAAAAAAAAAATTGCCTATCATTCCTTGACATGTTTTCCGTGTGGCATTATAAGATCCAGCTTCACATGTCTGCATAGCTCACAATAAACGTAGCATACAAATTATGAAAGCTCACATGTGATCCCACACATTGATTTTCATGTTAGCAGTCATACGCTATTGGTCAATTCGCCCAAAGCTTCGCAGAAATGTCATCCAAATTAACCTTTTAAAGCACCCCCGTTCAAAGGCTTCAGTGCCACTGTGCTTATCCCCACTTTGTCAGTTCCGACTCCCCTGCCCCCCCCCCCCCTGCCAGGTCTATTCTGAGACTGAACAATAAATGGCATTGGCACTGTACTGGTTGCATGATAACATGATCACGGCAATTTAAAGTGGAATATAACCTAGACGCCTCCCTGCATTTAGAGAATACAGAACAATACAAAAATGAAATTAGTGAAAGTTAGAACAAATTTGGTAGAACGGTTCAAGAGTTAATATTGTTCAAAGTTTATAAAATTGTGAACTCGCGATTGGTTTTGTACAAAAAAATACATATTCTCATTTTTTGTCAAATATCTCATTTGCTCTTGATTGTTGTGCAAGTTTATATGTCCTAGCAAAAGCGATTCTACATGTTTGTTTGAAAAGAATTCAGTTACTTTCATAACTAACACTTCAGAAAACTGCAAATTCGTGAAAATTTGTGTGCAAATCCAACTTGAAGTTCCCATGGTAGCCAGATTTTTCCGATTCTCATAAAGCCAAATTACATGCCAAATTCAGTGAAAAGGGGCCAAATTTAGATTTGATGCATTTTATGGGCAGCATAGCCTAGATTGGGTTAGAAATAACGTTGTAATCAATTTATAACACCTTTGAAACATCTGTTGCAGCTGAAAATGTGAGTGCCTTAAAAAGGCCAAACCGGCATCTCTGGAAGTTCCCCACACTTTCATCTAAATAATGGATAGAGTTGCTAATTTAGGGATTCTCCATAACAAGGATTAAATAAATTTTGAACAATCATAACTTTGAACCGTTAAACCAAATTTGATGAAACTTTTACACTTTTCTCTATTTTATTGTTTGTATTCTCTGAATTTAGGAAGGTTCCTCTTTAACAGAAGTGTGATAACAATGCAAAGGCACTCCAGCGCATGCATTTAACCATACACTTGGCAATTAAAGGGTTAATTTAAATTCAGTGGAGAATCATACATCGACAAGTGGAAATCATTTGAGACTATACATGCAAGAAAATTGGTTGACAGAAAAGGCATTAAATGCGCCCCAAGGCAATGCGGATGGTGAAAAACTGGAAAAGGGGGTTATACTTTGATGAAAACATCAAGTTCGGTCATCTAATTCTTCTCCTTTCACTGACCTCCAAAACATAGGGTTCATTAAGTACCAGCATCGGGATAAGAGATGAACAAAAATATGTTTTGACCCCAAATTTATATTTTAGACGAAATGGCAACCATTTTTCATTTTTCTTTTTTTTTCTCGGGCGGGTCTGTTGGGATTCCGCTTTAATTATCGTGTTTTTTTGTTTTTTTTTGATGGGATTCGCACTTATCATTAACAGTCTAGGGTAAAACAATCTTGATTTGAAAATGTGAGCTATTTTGACCGTCTATAGCCGATCTCAATCATAAATAAGATGAAATACTTGATTATAAGAGAATCATTATAAGATTGTACACACAGGCGTATTTTCTTTCTTGTTAACACCTGCTTCATGATGTTATAATGGCGTACAAAAGAATGAGGTGTTATTT
The DNA here is from genome assembly GCA_001188425.1 of Eucidaris tribuloides. NCBI lineage: Eukaryota > Metazoa > Echinodermata > Echinoidea > Cidaroida > Cidaridae > Eucidaris > Eucidaris tribuloides. Next base: position 18,464 of record JZLH01S0410805.1, on the reverse strand, counting down.
TATTACGTTAGGCATATAAAGAGAAGCAAATTTCACGCAAGTGCAGTTTCTTATTTATTGTGTGCATACGATTTTTTAAATTGAAGATTCCCTAATAACATTTTTTAAATTAAGCTTTCATATACAAAATTCCATTGCCCTTTTTCTTGTCTCATATCCCCGTCTTTCGTGTCCACTTCTTCTTTTCATAAACTTATGCCTAAGGTAAACTCTTTTATTGGCAAATTTTAAAAGTAACTGTTTTAAATTAGTATTAATTTTAAGTTTCAAATTGAACTTTTTACGATCTAAAACATCTTTCTTTGTCCCGCTGAGGAGTGCTATTATTTGCACAATACCTTAATTTTCGTCACTCCTTCTAAAGCTACTGTCACACTGCGCCGTCTAACGATTCCGTCTGATAAAAGAACGAGTACGTTTATTAAACGTTTATTGGACTTTTAATTCGTTTTTCAACTGGATTACAAACTTATCTAGACGTTGACAGACGGTGCTTTTCCGTTCTTTTCCATTCTATTGTATTCCATTTGCCAACGTCTGAGGTAAATATTTTAGATGGAGGCAGACGGAATCGTTAGACGGTGCAGTGTAATAGTAGCTTTACAAAAGCTGAACTACTTTGTTAATCTTTTTGAATTGTAACCGTCTACATTTTAATAGCTGAACATTTTTGTTCGTCACTGAACTTTCTGCACTCCTCTTCTCCATTTTTTGGTGTGGGTAGATCTGTAATTTTTTTTTCGAACTGAACCTCTGCTCTTTAATGTGTTGTTGTTGGTGTTGCTGTTGTTGTTGTTGTTGTTGTTGTTGTGTGTGTGTGTGTGTGTGCGTGTGTGTGTGTGTGTGTGTGTGTGTGTGTGTGTGTTTGTGTGTTTGTGTTTGTGTATTTATGTGTGTAGTGACTGTATGTGTGTTTTGCGTGTGTGTATGTTTGTATGTGTGTGGTAAAAAAAACGTGCATGAACTTCGGTTATTGTGTTATCCATACACTCAATTGAATATTGTTTAGCTCCATTTCTCTCCCTTCCCTACCTTTTTTCCCGTTTGATATGAGTTACTCCGTCCGGTGAACACCTTTCGACTTTGATAACTCCCTCTTTATCATTTTGCTCTTCTTTTTACCCCTTCAATTTCTGGCGAGTACATAATTCATGGTACGTCACATTGGCCGTCAGGGTCATCTACACACAATTCCTGGATGTTACACAGGGGCGTCGATCCTGGAGTGGCAAGGGGGGCAGTCGCCAGCCCAATGAAAATATTGGGGGCAAAAATATCGATTGCCCCCTCCCCCCCCCCCAATAATTTTGACAACTTGAACAATATGCAATGAAAGGATCTGTTTAAAAGGCTTTAAAAAGCATTTGGAAAGCACTATAAAACCATTAAACTTAGCATAAAAATACGATTAAACATACTTAAGTTGCTAATTTTTCGGCACGCTTTGCGCTCCAAATTTTGTATTGCAGTTTGAAACGCGGAGCGTGCGAAAATTTTTGACATTTTTTTTTCACTTTTGTCCCCCTAATCGGTAACATGGATCCACGCCCCTGATGTTACACCCTGTTGTTTGAAAGACCATGTTGTCGACATTGAATAACTCTATACACGCTGAATTCATTCTCAAAAGATTTTTTTTTCACATTTTCTTTTCATTTTTCTTTCCTTTTCGTTGTAGTGAAATTTGTAAGTTATTTTTATTGTCTCCTGTACAAAGGTGGAGAAATATAACTATTACGAATGTTCATTTTACTAATGTACGATTGTGTACAAATGCAACGTTGCCGTACAAATGGTTTAAACACATGTATTTAACGGGTTAAGTTAGTTGGTAACCCTGACTGCCCCACTGTCTCTCACCTGATATTTTCTAATTTGAGCAACTTCCGTGAATAGTGCAACGACCGGTCGTTACACTTTCGATCGTTTGTAAATTGTTACAATGGAGGGCGTATCTAGAAAATTTCAACAAACGTGTTAGTTTATGAGCCGAGACGAGAACGTTTTGATTTCGATGCACTCCCGAAGGGCCAAGATTTCTTGGAACCATTAGATATTTTGCATGTCTAAGATTTTCGAAAATTACAGTTTTGAAAACTAGAGACATATAGCTTTTGAATGTTACCAAAGAAACTTGGCCATTCTGGAGTTCAATCACTTTTATTTATTATTGTTATTATTTGTAGACTTGAATCATGGACTATATATAGAAAGATAGCTTTATACACACAAAAGCCGCAACCGTGTCGTGTGTGCCTTTTGCGCATACTCAATGACATGTGATGGACAGAAAGTGACGTATACTTTGTGTACGATTGATTGCTTGCATGCAAATAACTTCAAGTAAATGCACGCGAAGTGATTACTTTGTGTGTTCCAAAAGGCAAAATTGAATCAAAGAATACCTCCAAAATCTTGCATGCAATAAAGTGTCGTGACGTTGAATAAAACAACAGTGACGGTAACCTCGTTCGTTACATGAAATTAAGGGCCCTCCTTTCGTTTACATTGAAAAGAATAGTTTTCCTCCCTTTTTGAGACAAGGTGTGATCGGTAATTAGATACAATAACCTTCACCCTGGCAATATTTGTATATCATAAATACTTCCGGGATAGGCTACATACCCCCATGTACTATCGAACATTTATTTAGGGAAACATACGTCACAGTGACGTATAAGGTAAACTTCGGAATCAGCACAGGCATGTTCATTTGTAATTGACGCATATCACTGGTACAATTACGAGAAATCATCAACGACAATTTGAACAGTAAGTATATCCATAATTGCTATCTCGGGTTTGTAAAACGGTGTGGTTGGTCAGGTTTATTCCTAGATTATCCTATCACACACATGTCTTTGCTTTGAATCGTATAACCGACCCGGTGATATATTCAAAATGATTCTCCTTCCTCCTCAAAATGAACTGAAAATACAAAAGAGAGACAAGCAAAATTTCGCTCAACCGAATATACAACATTACTGCTTCCCACTTCAAACTATAGTATTGCAAAAGATACAATTGAAGGAGGGATAAAGCGTGAATATTTTTATTAAATGATCAGGGAAATCGCCAAAAAACTGAAAGAAGTGGAATGCAAGGATTATTGAAAAATATCTTTTCCGAAATTAAGACCATTGAAAGGGAGAGGGTGTGTATAATGCATGCCAACAAATTGGCATTGTATACAGTTGTAAACACACTGGTATATAAAACTCCTAAAAAAAGTTTAGAAATCTGACTTTGATCGTGTATTTCTCCCTTCTTGTAGTAGCAATTAAGACATGTTTGGTAACAGCAGAAAGATCATTTAATTTTCTTCAAAATGATACCTTACGTGTTATGATTATTTCAGCAGGGAAAAGGCAGTATTTAAAAGTGTGGGATAAAGTGTAAATTGAAAAGCTGCAAAATGACCGGTGGTCATGAAGAGTCAATAAGGAACGTGTTGTTCTGTCTGGAGTTATGTATTTTGTTTTCAGCTATTCAGGCACGAATGTCAGTTTCAAAAGGGTTCCCTGCCACTTCATTTGTTTATGACTTTAAGACCGAATAGTTTAATTTCTGTTTTTTAAAAGCTCATACATGTTGTTTTTTTTTCGTTTGTTTCTTTGCTTGCTTGCTTGTACACACGTTTGCTTGAATCCATGATGACTTACCGAACATTGGGTCATTTTGTGAAGCCTTTACTCCCAAAGTCATGAAATTTGTAGTAGCAGGAGCTCTTTTTTGAAATTGACATTCATGGCTGACCAGCTAAGAACAAAAGATATAAATCCATACAAAAGATTGACTCTTGTATTGACTCTTCATGACCACCGGTCATTTTGCAGCTTTTCAATTTACATTTTATCCCACATTTTTAAATACTGTCTCTTCCCCGATGAAATAATCATAACAAATAGGGTATCATTTTAAAGAAAATTAAATTAGCTTTCTGACATGTCTGATGGTACCAAGCATGAATTGATTACTGCTACAAAATTGGAGAAATAATCCATCAAACTTAGATTTCCAAACTTTTTTTGAGGAGTTTAGAAGAAAACAATATCTAAGAACCTTCAGCAAAGTATAATAGCTAATAACTCAGTATAAGTGGAATCATAGTGACCGTAAGACTTTGACTGGAATTGTTGTCTTCGTGTAAGCCTTTCCAATTCCATCCTTCCTGCAATACATGGCATCTTTCCGAGACAACAACTGACTATATGAATATAAAAATGACCCAACTCCATTTTGGAAATCTGTCTTTATTGCCTCATATGAAACCAAAAATGACATTATTAACCAAAGCATTAGTGTATTATTACTAGATATCTACAAATTATGTACCAGAAATTTGGGTAACTTAAGTTGTCATCTTTGGTTTCATATTGGGCAATAAACACCAATGTCCAAATAGACTTGGGTCATTCTTATATTCAGATACTCAATTGTCGGCAAGATTACAAATAAGTAAAATCACTGACAGGTACGTATATTCAGTATTAAACTGGCGACATAAGGAGACATGGTGAAATTTTGACCACAGATTTTCTCCAAAACTCTCACTCTTACAACTAATATTATCTGCGTTAAAGGGAGAAAATCTCATTTGCAACCCTCCAATAACGACAAAACACTATTCATGCTTTTGGGTTATTTATATAGGACTTGCCTGTGAAATCTGAAGATGAGAAATTACCACGCTTGTGTAGTGCACGTTCTAGACACACAGTTTCAAATTTCACTTTAGACCTTATGCATTACTAATGTAGTACCAAAGATTGACCTACTTCTGTGCTGGTATGTGTCATGCACAAAAGGAAAGCAAGTTCATCTACGTTTATACTCCTATTACACTTAGTTCCCACTGGTACTATCCATGCGAGACCTCAATAATATGCAGTGTCTAAACATAGACTACTGGAAAAGTAGATTTGTATCACTAGACACACACAATTAAAATTGAAGTCTAAAGCTAATGGCACACTGCGCAGCACAGGGGATAATGTCGCTAGTCATAAGGACCACTATTCATAAGGACCATGTTTCATAAGGGCCGTTATTCATAACGTGTAATTCCCTATCCCTGAATGGTGCGCTATTCCATAAAGGGAAAAAGAGGTATTATTCATAAAGATCATTGGTACACATAAAGACCGATTAATTTTTTGACATATAAAGAATGTAATGCTCGGAAGACTCCATAAGTACTAGACACGAACAGAGATCTGACTAATTTTATAATGCCGACAGACAACGGGTCCATAATATAGCCATACCGATCTCACTAAAGTCATGAGGGTCACTATATCATAATAAATCAACATATATAGGTATCTCGCTGTTCAATAAACTACCAAATTGGTGTTGTTAATCAAAGGGTCCAGCATACCTCATAATAGCAATCAGAAACTAAAAAAGAAGAGTGGGTTGCAAGACGTATAACATAATAAGTACAGAGTAGAGGCATCAGATATTTAGAACACATGGTCAATATCCATCGAAGGGTCGTTATTCATAATCGAAGAAAAGGGTCGCATATTCAATAAATTGAAAAAAGAGGTCACCTATTCATAAGAAGGTCAGATGATTCATAAAGGATATTATTCGAACCGAAAACAGGGTCATTATTCATAATCAATAAAGGGTTAGTTTCTATCGAGGGGGTCGTTTCACAATCATGGATACATATAAAGCAGAGTTTCGCTAGTATGCTCATAAAAATTCAACAAAATCTGATAACAACAGGGTCCGAGGAGCCTATAAACAGATTCACCATAATGTATGGAAGGGTCGTATCATAATTCATAAACAGGTCGCTATTCATTCGAACGAGAGAGGTCGCTATTTCATATCGAGTAAGAGGGTCGCTAGTCCATAATGGACAGAAGAGTCGCTATTCATTAATCAAAGAACGAGCTCGCTACGTGGCACACACACACCAATACAGGATCACAAAACGAACGGGTCGCTAGTCTATCCGGAAGAGGGTCGCCAGTCATAATAAAATAACCAAGGCTCGCTAGTCATAATCAGAGAAGCGGGTCGCTACGTCATAATTCGCAGCAAGAGCGGTCGGTAGTCATATAAAATACACAGGCGTCGCTATTCACTAATCAAATAAGAGGTTCGCTATTCATAACAATCAAAGACTGAGGGTCGCCATTACCATACATGATAATCACGAAGGGTCGTCATTCTAATCATAAAATAGGGTCGCTATTACCATAAATTGGAGCAGAAGAGGGTCACCTAAATTCCACTCATAAGGATCAATGCTATTGCACAACCGGAAAACAGGGACTCGCTATTGCACCATAATTGTATGGGAACGGGTCGTTATTCCATAATATAAAAGAGGTTCGCTATCTACAATAATCAAATAAGAGGTTCACAGTACAGTAATCCGATAAGGGGGTCGCTTTCATAATGTATAGGAAGGGTCGTTATTCATAATCAAAACATATTCGTTAAGTTCATAATCAACAGAAGAGGGTCGCTATTCCAATAATGTATGGGAAGGGTCGTTAGTTCATATATCATAAAAAGCAGGGTCGCTATTCATAATCGAGTTAACGAAGGGTCGCTAGCAAATAATGGAGTAGAAGAGGGCTCGCTATTCATAATCAAGAGAAGAGGTCGCTTAGTCCATATCAAGAGAAGCGGGATCGCTAGTCATAATCCGAAGAAGCAGGCGTCGCTATTCCCATGAATAAAATAACGAGGTCCGCTAGTTCATCAATCAAAAAGCAGGATCGCTATTTCATCACAAATCAACACAAGAACGCGGTCGACCTAAGACCATAATCGAAAGAAGAGGGTCGGCTATTCATAATAAAATTAAGAGTTCCTATTCAGTATATCAAATAAGAGATCGCTATCATAATCAAAGAGAGGTGCGCTATTCATGAATGTATGGAAGGGTCGTATTCATAATCAATAAAAGAGGGTCGCTATTCATCCCAAGGGAAGAAGAGGTCGCTATTCACATCGAGTAAGAGGGTCCCTATCATAAGCACAGAAAAGGGTCCTAGTGCATAATCAAAGA
>JZLH01S0410750.1:64144-87824 GCA_001188425.1 Eucidaris tribuloides | reverse complement strand
AATTTGTGAATGGGGGCCGAAGTAACAAAGGTTTCCAAATTTTCGGCGCGCTCCGCGCGCAAAATTACAGTAATATATATGTTAACAATTTTTCTCGCAAAGAGCGAACCCCCCCCCCCAGAACATTGTGTAGATTTCATGGTTTTGTTTGTGCTCGTGAAACATATAATTTTTTAATTTGTCATTTTTTTTGGGGGGGGGAGCAAGGGGGAGCAATACAATATGTCTGCCCTAATATTTTCATTGGCGTGGTAATATAGAATAATACAGGGGGTAAAAGAAACGAAGATGTCCAAATTTTTGGCGCGCTCCGCGCGCAAAATATGCTAATACGCGAAAAGCCACTTTATCAACACGTTCTGCATGGAGGGTGATCCCTATATTGGGCATCAAGGTCAACTTGCTACAACTTCTGTAAACTATTTAATCTTCACATGATCAACCACTCACACGAACAGGAACGGGAAAACACCTTTTCACATAATGACTTATAGGAAAAGAAAGAAAGAAGGAGAAAAAGTGGAGTAGATAGATAGATAGATAGATAGATAGATAGATAGATAGATAGAGATTAATAGATAGATAGATAGAAAGACAGATAGATAGATAGATAGATCGATAGATAGATAGATGGATAGATAGATAGATAGATCGATCGATCGATCGATCGATCGATCGATCGATCGATAGATAGATAGATAGATAGATAATTAATATATCAGCACCCCCGGTGAAAAAATCGTTCCCAGGGCCCTGTGTACCTCCTGCACGCCCGCAACATACAATAGACACACAACACACAAAAGACATACCACATCATTATGGGAGTAAAAAATAATAAAAAAAAACCCGTTCACTTTAGCACGCCCACTGTGTTGTTTTAAACCATGTTAAAATGTTTCATTCTGGGGGTACCCCCACAATGCCGAAATACGCCCACAATGTAACCTCATACTTAAACATACACCCACAATGTACCTCCTGCACACTCACACATACACATACATACAAACATACATACATACATGCATACATACACACACATACATATATACGTACATACATACATACATACATACGTACATACATACATACATACATGCATACATGCATGCATATATATACGCATACATATGCACATATGAACATGTACACCTCTTTATTAGTAATCGTTTCTGACCCCCAAAATGATTTTGCTCATTACGTCACTGCTTAAGTTTTATTATAGTCAATGATAGTATCGGGCACTGTTCCCGTAAAAGTGGCACAATTGTGATTTACCCGTTTTGTTGTTAACTAAACATATCTCGAGATTAAAACAAGCGAATTGAACAGAACAAATAGCATTTGAAAGCTGATACCTTGCCCTTGATCTTGACGTAAGCACGTGTCACAGCAGTATTTTCTAATTGTCAAGAGGGCGCTTTTCACTTGTACAATTTTTTTAGACGTGCTGCAGCATGTCTCAAAAAATTTGCCACTTTTACTACGGCCTGCAAGTAAAAGTGGCACATTTGTGATCTCACCCTTTTTCCCACTTCATTTACATAATAAGTCATTATAGTTTCCCAATATTGTTGTTTTGTTTTATTTTGGTTTGTTGAATTGTAATTAAAGGTCCTTTAACTTCTGTTGATGCCTATTGGTATCACCAAATCACTAGATATTTCGTAAAAGTATGCATTATTATATTTTTAAACAATTTTCAAAAATATTTTCTGCACTCTGCTAAGCTCCACCTCTAAAAATTTCCTGCAGATCATCTTTATTCATATTCTTCAGGCATCATCATCCTGTAACCCTTGGGTTAAATTCTAAACAGAGTTATGTGCCTTCACGTATTTTGCTTTATTTTGGTTACTACGTACATCTGCCTTATGCTAGGTTCACACTGCCGATCCGCCAACTCGATGAGGCCCGATCAAGCCAAGTTTTGGCCTTTTCGGTCCAGTTCGGCCGGTAATCGGGGCTCAATCTACCATGATCGGCGCCCGTCTGCCTTGATCGACATCGTTCTGGTTACCTACTCGAATATTTTTGACCGCCAAAAATATTCGAGTAGGGAGCCAGAGCGTTGTCGATCACCCCGATCAAGGTAGATTTACCCCGATTACCTTGCCGAGCGAGAACGACCAGGCCCAATATTTGCCTGATCGGGCCTGATCGAGTTGACAGATCGGCAGTGTGAACCTAGCATAAAACAACGCCACGTGTTTTTATGCACATGCTTCTTTCTGACATAGTAATGACTATTATGATTCAAAGGGTGTCAGAGGGGGTATTGTGTGAAAATGTGATGCTCTTGTATTCAGGTATACATGGTAACATCAAAGAATGTGAACGCACATAACTCTGTCTTTTGGAAAATTGTTAAAAAAAATATTTGATGCATATTTTCATAACATATTTAGTGATTAGGTGATATACATACCAAAAGGCATCAACAAAAGTAAACATACATTTGGATTGCAGGGGAGACCTTTAATCAAGTACATGTACGTTTGTAAATTGTAAATATCTATATTTCTAATGCATAATTGTGGACAGTAAATTCAATGCAATTCAATTCAACATCGGTATGTAGTCTAATAATGGTGTACATTGTTGGGTGCGCTTGTTACTGAGTTTCCAATCATTTTGTCAAATTACGAGATAATCAGATGCCATGCATGCATGCACGAGATTTGCAAACTGTGTATTGCGTTCAATTAATTGTTTCTTCAATGGGTCGACTGTCTTTCCGCGAAAATCCCGGAAACAGCTATTGTTGACCCGAAAGTGGGAAAAATATTTCTCTCGCGGTATGGAGGTTAGTGGAGCATGAATTGTAAAACGGGGAATTATACATTTTTGACATTTTAAAACTATTGTCACCTACAAACGGAAATGAATGGTCCGTTGTGCAAGGATAGAAATATGAACAAAGGGACAACAGTTGGCTACGCAAATGAACTTGGAATCAGCATGTATTATGTATATAGTGCTGAAATATACTATGCATATATTCTGCTGAAAAAAAGTCGCATTGCCATCCTGCCTTCTCCTGATTTGTCTGGTTTTATTTGTCTACTCGCTCGCACATATTTTCTGTTGAATTGCTGAATCAATCGTATGCCTTTTGATTTGTCTTTTTGTTTTCGTTTTGTTTTCATTTTGTTTCTTGTGTTTACGATCTATTTTCTTTACTTATTTGGTCAATTTGTTTGTCCGTACTCCAATTTGTTTTTCTCAATCCAAATATTTTGGGGTCTATACGACTTACATGATTGCTTTAAATAGGCACCATTCATATTTCTTTACATATACCCTCTGTCTTTTTTTTTTGCTAGTGACTATTATGTAATATTTTGCTTCACTATACCAGTTTTGTTTATGTCAAAGTTTGACTATGTTGATGTACTATTATGTTTATTTCATATGTATTCTAAGAAATATGAATAAATTGAAATTGAAAAAAATGAAAAAAGGGTGGACATTTTTAGCGCAATTAATGCCCCATTCGGATCCAAATTTTTTTGGGGGCAAACGAAAAAGAAGATAGGAAGATACATCCTGTTTATATGGAAATAAGTCCCTTATTTCGTTTGATTTCGTTGGATGATCAGTATTGTGCGAGCGAAGACAACGAATTTGCATTATTTGAAGGCCTACTTTATATCATGGTCACAAGCGAGCATACGTACTGTCAAAACTCGGCAAAGTAGGACATTGTCAGTGTGTGTATGTTGGGGGCTGTATCCTTAATAGCAAACTTTAAGACTAGAATCCGAGGACTATTTGATACAGAAAAATGAACTGTAGTGTGTGAAGATAAAAACAACAACCACAGACTGTTAAACAATTGATACTGTAGCTCTGCACACATGTATTTTCTTAAATTCGTTGGGGGGGGGGGCATGCAGTGGGTAATCTAGCGGGGGGCAAGGGTTGGGAGGGCACGGGTGCCCCGAGGCGGCCACTTTAGGGTGCGCAAAAGGGCAAAAGTTTGAAGAAAACAAGGAAAATGAAAGAAACAAGGAAGAAAATTAGGTAGAAAAGGGGGACGGAAAAAAGACATTGAGAATATATATTTTCACGAATAACTTCTTTGAAGCCCCGGCCAAAAAAAGTTGGAAAAGGGGCGTTTCGACACTGGCCAAGGCGCGAAGCTGCTGGAAGGGGCGCGATTTCAGGTTACTTTGCCCCCTGTTTCAAATTGTTGGAAGGGGCGCAGATTTTACGCACTTGCCCCGGGCGCTGCATTCTAGGATACGGCACTGGGGCAATGATCCCCGTTCCCCATCGATTTGAGCCCCTGGCGGCAACACAGGGACTAGGCGTGCCCCCCCTCCCCCCCCCCGAAATAAAAAATCACAGAAAATCAGGATTTTTCGCGGCGCAATTCGTGAAATTTAGATGTTTTGTCATTTTCGCCCCTCCTTAAGATTTCGCCCTCCCTTAGATTCTACCCTGTAGCCGCCCCTGCCTTGATAGAATTACCAGGGGTACAATGTTACCAAGGCTGCCACTCGTAGGGGAAACCCCCTGCCGTAAGTGATCTTAAGGTTGTAGGGGATACCTACGGGGAAAATAACATTCCGTAGGGGAAACGTAGGGGGTTTGATGATTTGTAGGGGATGTAGGGGGTTTTGACAATTTTCAGAAATATTCTTAGATTCCCGAAGGATTTCAGAGAATTTCCGTATATATTCGTCCATTTTGTCCATCTCCAACGAAGAAATCGAGATCAATTTATTACATTTACTAAGGATATTTTTTAGGGGAAAACGTACCCTCGTAGGGAAAAGGTGGATTTTGGTAAGGGAAAACATAGGTTCATAGGAGAAAATTGGCTTATTGAGCGTAGGGGAAAAGTGGTGTCCGTGGTGGGAAATAAGCAGGCGCCGTAGGGGGAAATTACAATTTTGAGTGGCAGCCTTGAATGTTACCTTGATGAGGTGATCGTAACTCGAAACACGGCCAATGCTAAAATGGTTTAGATTCAATCAGCTTAAATTTAGTAATACATAATTTTGAAGGAGGCCTACAATGTATTTGAACACGTGCATTTTCAAAGATAAAAACATTTTAAAACATGAAATCCAGCTTGCATACATTAGTTGTGGCAATGCAAGGCAAACCTGGGCAAGCTTTCAGGTTGTGAAGAGACAACCTCTCTCCAGCGGGCATGCATACAAATCTGAATATACAGTCATGGACAAAAGTTTGGAATATATTTTTCTACCAAATGCAGTTTTTAATCATATCAGGAAAAGGTTTCTTGCCCTGAAGTAGAGACAGGGCGGCGCCACATGGGGGTCAGGGGCCGGGCGGCCACCCCTCTATTTTATTATTAAAATGACGGGAATTTTACTGCTTTTCGAAAATATCGGTCTCCTATTCTTGCTGATTTTGCTAGTAAAAAAAAATGGGGGCAAAAAATGCCTTTTGTCGTCGTTGGTCCCCTGACCCTGCTTGTCGGACGCTGTTCGGTTAGCATTTTGGCTAGAGTAAAAAAAAAGGATGGCAGGCAAAATTTTCCCCGACGGATTTCGCCCCTCCTAAAATTTTACCCTGGCGCCGCTCTTGAGTGAAGCTCATTTGAACTTAGTAATGAAATGTTCTGCATGGGTAATTAACCATTATTGTAAGAAATCCTGCACTTTAAAACTGGGCTACGCAAAGAAATATACATATTCCAAACTTTTGTCCAGGACTGTATTAGCAAACCGGTCTACTGGTACAGTTTGTACTGTGGACTGACATTGGCCAGAGTATTCACTTTTCACAACAAGCAAGTCATGCACGCTCACTGCAAACTCAAAACTTGGACAAAAACAGTTTTAGCATGTCTTACTAATTCGATTGCTGAAGTATCCGTGTCTTATGAATGACCAATAAAGTACATAAAAGTCAAATAATTATTGTCGCATTCCCTGATATCAGATTTATGATGTCTTCCGGGGGGGGGGGCACCTCCATTGACCAGGGAATATCATATGCGCGACCAAGGAATCGTGTGAAAAGGGTAGTTTTTTTAAGATTAGGGTTGATACGTACATAACGTGAAAAGGGTATCAAAACACTCAAATATTGAAAAAATTGTGTACTTTTCGTCCCAGAAACCTCCGTGTTTAGGGTCCGATTTGCGATTGAAGAAGTTTGTCAGACGAAGTGGCATAATCACGGGCAAAATCATCATTTTTGTTACGTGTATCAGCCCACTTTTCAGGAAAGTATTGGCAATATTTTCATCAGTTTCTTCTTCTCCAAAGAATGTTTGCATCAACGTTACTTATTCAGGGTACCGTTTCACACCCAATACTTGCTAAGGGTACCATTTCACACACATATTGCTTGTTTAGGGGTGCATTTTCAGAAAAGGGGAAATACTTGTTTAGGGTACTTTTCGAAACCCCGTGGTCGCGCATGATATCCACATGGTCAATGGAGGTGGATTTTGAGAAATTTTGTATTAAATCTGGGTTATCTTCTTCTGACTCACACTATATACCACTTGTACCAGTTTCTTTATCATTTTCGTCTCAGGTCCAGTCATTGGTGTCATGATGAAGCATGACCGAGTGAGTCCACGTGTAGTTGCCATGACAGGCGGATTTCTGTCCTCTTTCAGCCTCATTGCCAGTGGCTTTACCCGCAATGTTGCGGTGCTGGGTTTCTGCCTCGCGGTGAATGGTAAGATTTGAGTACAATATGAAAAGTATAGAATAAGAAGTACTTAAGTCACATTTTGACGAAATTGAGTTAGGGATTGTTTTGAAGTCGTTACATGCCGGGAAATTGTTTGACAGAATTTTTGTCAATTTGACCCTTCCCTAGTAGGGGTCAGGGGAGGAGTCAACCGGGGTCAAATTTTTAACTTGGTCTAATTTCTTCAAAATGTATGCCAAATTACTCGACTAGTTACAAGGATTAAGAAAATATATAATTTATCACGTATTTTGTGCTTTTTTGATGAGATATGCTGTCACTTCCAGTCGCAGGTATAAGTCAAATTTCATCAACGTTCAATTGTTCGTCTTACTTAGGACATTCCAAAATATATACAATTAAGTGTTTTTGACATTCATTTATCATGTTTATTCGAGAAATGTAGTTGTTTTCCTCAGACCCTTGTTTTTAGAGGAAGAAGTACTTAAGTCCACAATATTAATTATTGATTATTGGAAATCGACAAGTGTGACAATGTTTGTCTGTTTCCCTATATTCATCTTTTATTGTGTCAATTAACTTCACCAAGTTTGGATGTACAATTCAAACAATTGTGATCTGTACACAAATTTGAAAACTTTGAGCCTTTGTTTCTCAAAAGTAGTATTATGTGACGTCAGTACTTCTGTACTCTTTATAATTATGCTCTTGATGCCTCCACCCCGTATAAGCCGAATATTGTGATCCGCTACTTCATCAGCGTATCACCATTAATTTCGTCAGAATCTTTGTACCTTATTTATCCCCAATTTTTGTGCAGACGATATCTCAAGAATGGTTCAGTCAATCACCTTGCATTAACTTGATTCAAGTTTCTTTCCACTGTCATCAGTCATCCGTGATGTCATCTATGACGTTATTTATCAATCTATTTTGGCCAATATCTCATCAATGCAATGCATTCAGATGACCAAATCTGGCAGGCATGGGATTAGGTTCAGGTCAAGGGTCATCTTTCACACCCATCCACGTGCGTGCGCACGTCACTACGGACGCGTGTGCGCGCGTCGAAAAATTAAACTGCTCCAATCGACCTAGTATTTTGTCTGCATGTATACGTTTTAGGTAATATTGAGCATTTGATGTTTTTGCGCGCGTACCAATTTGAAATCAGTCATAAATCCCCTGAAAGGCCCATGACCCTTATGTTTTATGGGCTGTTCGGATAGGCTAGGATGAGTAGATATGATTTCATGCATCACTTTGTTATATAAATTATAATAAATTATTACCATCTATGACGTCATTAATGAAAACCAAATGTAGTCCAGATCTCGTGATTGGCTTGTCCTGTAATGTTGCAAATTTCCATGATGACGCGACATAAGTTCTCGAAAATTACATCTTGTGAATGTAATCAGTTATCCGCGACTTCATCTATGACGTCATTTATCAAAATTGGAGTCTGTCCATATCTCATGACTGAAGTCAAATTACATGACCAACGGTCCGCTACTTGTACATCTACATGTATGTGCGCGCGCTTAACGAAGGACGGTTACGCGCGTGTCAAATCTTCCTTTGGTGAGTTGATTTAGTGGAAGTTTACTGATAAATAGGTCAATATTTCGGCTAATTGGTAGAGGTCAAAGGTCAAACATACGTTCAGTAAATGGGTGCATCTAATTACAATTTCCTAATCTCTTAGTAATCTGAGCTCACAAGGTCATGGAATGACCCGGCTACTACTCGGCTAGTCATTTGCCTTGTGTAACAAGCTTTGTGAACTTGAGTAAATTCGTGAAATTTTACTTCAGAGTCAAATGTCACAAGTTACGTCAGGTATGGCTAAAGGATAAATAAAATGTAATAAACTGCGCAGCCGTCAAATTTATCTAGGTTTTTTTCATTTATTCATTTTTATGTATGTATGTATGTATGTATGTATGTATGTATGTATGTATGTATGTATGTATGTATGTAGGTATGTAGGAATGTATGTATGTATGTATGTATGTAGGTATGTAGGAATGTATGTATGTATGTATGTATGTATATACAGTATGTATGTCTATCTATCTATCTATCTATCTATCTATCTATCTATCTACCTATCTCTATCTATCTATCCATCTATCTATCTATCTATCTATCTATCTATCTATCTATCTATCCATCCAACTATTCAGTTAGTTGATACCATTCCTGATTATCGCACTTTGCATATATTGCATTTACAGGTATCGGACTGGCCATGGGATACTTGCCAAGCGGAATTCTCTTGAACGAATACTTCCAAGAAGACTTCGTAATGGTTAACTCTTTCAGTAACATTGGCACCGCACTGGGAGCATTTGTCTCGCCCCTCATCATCGAAAGGTCTCTTCGTGCGTATGGTTACAGCGGAGCTATGCTCATCCTTGGAGGGATTTGTCTGCACTCTGTGGCGGCGAGCGCCGTCTTACAACGTCCCAGGAATAGAAAGGTCTTAAAAGCTGTGAAAAATAAAACGGGAGAGGGAATTGACACCTCCGTGGATGAGAACCGTGAAACGATAGGAAACGTGGAAAGGGACACCCTGGATGATAACGGTAAAGGAAATACTTTCGAATCTTAAGAAACTAAAGAAATCAAACGCTGGAGTGATAGAGGATATGAAACCTTTGATGAATAAACCGGAGAAAGAGGGGAAGGACACTCCTAAACTGTCTAAATTGGAGCGGGCAGAGAGTTCAAGCATTTGGGCAAAAATGCTCTCCAGTTGGTTATGCAATTGCGTGTTCATCAAAGAACCTCTTTACACCTTTACACTCCCTGTTCAATTTTTAGTCCAAACATGCACTACTCGTGGATCCTTTTCCTAGTTCCTCACGCAGAGTGGCGTGGTATCGAAAGTTCTAGAGCTGTTCTCATGTCAACAATCGGAGGAGCCGGAGGACTCGCAGGGAGATTCTTTGTCTCCGGGATTCTGTATTTGAAATTTAATCCGATCATCTTATGCTGTTTTGGAGCGGCTATCTGTTCCGTATCGTTTCTCTTAGACCCATTCATTCACAGCTTTGCTGCTTTAGCAGTGACGGCTTTCGTCCAGGGTTGGTGTGTTTTCCTGTGTTGCAACGTAACTATTGCTTTTACCAAAAGAACGTATCCCATGTGAACTTTCCCATTGCGTACGGATTTGCTTATCTTGTCCAAGGCGTCGCAGGTCTAGCTGGCGGTTGGCTATCAGGTAACATACAGCGTGTCCCAGAAAAAATAATTTCCAAAATCTGGCTTTATACTCAATAAAGTTTACATATTTAGAAAGCTCATTTCATTTTCTAACATCTGTGAAAATTTCATTGGTCTCGCTTCATTGGTTTTGAATACACAGTCCATTATGTAACAGCAGTGCTTTTTAGTCCATTCCAAGTTTACTTGCTTCATCAATGCATCAACCTGAAAGGTAATTAGGTGGAAGGATGTGCAGGAGAACAAGAAAGGTTTACAAGCTGGACATTGAAAGACAAACTGTAAATGAAACACATCCTATGAAAGCAAACATGACCAATGAGAATATTGATTTTTTAGTAGATAGAAGAAAAATTGTGCATACCCCCCCCTCTGGTGATTGTTTTCGTTACTTGCGTCTTGGAAAAAAATGTGATTGGATTTGTGAAAAAAAAATTTTCGTCACTCCCCCCCACTATTTGTGTTTTCGGCGACTGACGGACGGGAAAAATTTTTTTTTTTTGGACTTTGGAATGGGAAAAATTTTTCGTCCTACCCCCACCCCCCCCCTACTATTGTGTTTTCGGCGATGACGGACGGGAAAATTTTGGACCTTTGATTTGGGATAAAAATTTTCGTCACTACACACCCCCCCTCACTATTCGTGTTTTCGCGACTGACGGTGACGACGGGAAATAATGGTGGACCTTGGATTCGGGGAAAAATTTTTTCGTCACTTCCGCCCCCCCCCACACTATTTGTCGTTCTTCGGCGACTATTTTGGGCAAAAAAATTTTCGGTCTCCGCCCCCACCCCCCCCGCCACTATTCGTTGTTTTGTTTTCGGATTGGCGTGCCAGCGGGACAGATGCGGAAAGCTGGGTTTGGCGCGGGAAAACCCCCTGGAATATCTGCGTACGCCTTGCTCATAGATCGACATCACGAATGACTGATGACAGGGAAAGAACTTGAATCAAGTCAATGCAAGGCTGATTGACTGAACCGATTCTGAGATATCGTCTTGCACATACTACAAATTGGGATAATAAGGTACGAAATGATTCTGACGGAATTAAATGGTGATACGCTGATGAAGTAGCGTACAGATATTCGGACTTGATACGGGGCGAGGCATCAAGAGGCATATAAAAGAGCAGTAGAATAGAAGCTTGAGTCACATAAGACTACCTTTTGAGAAACAAAGGCTCAAAGTTTTCAAATTTTCTACAGATTCAAGTTGTTTGAAGATGTACATCAAACTTGGAAGTTAATGCCACAATAATAAGTATGAATATGGGGCAAAAGACAAACATTGGTCACACTTGTCGTTTCCAATATCAATAATGTTATATTGTGGACTTGAGTACTTCTTCCTCTTACTACAAAACAAGGCCTGAGGAAAACAGCTACATTCTCGAATAAATGAATGTCCAAAAGACTTAATTGTATAATTTTGGAATGTCCTATAGTAGAACGAACAATTGAAGTTGTTTGAAATTTGACGCTCAATTTGCCTTGTGACTCGGCATGAACAGCAGTATCTCATCAAAAAAAGCCCAAAATTAACCATACAATTATATGTTTTCTAATCCTTGTAATAGTCGAGTAATTGAGATAACATTCTTTGAAGAATTTAGACCAAGATTAAAAATTTGACGCGGTTGACTATCCTTCCCCTGACCCTACTAGGGAGGTAAATTGACAAAAAATTCTGGCCAAAGCATTTCCCGCCTGTAGACTTCAAAAATCCCTAACGGTCAATTTCGTCAAAATGTGAACTTAAGTCTTCTTATTCTATACTTTTCATTATGTCTCAAATCTTACCATTCACCGCGAGCAGAAACACAGCACCGCAACATTAGGGTAAAGCATTGGCCCCCCATGCGAGGCTGAAGGGGAAGAAATCCGCGCTGTCATGGCAACACACGGTGACTCACTCGTCATGCTTATCATGACACCGGATCGACTGGACTGAGACGACAGAATGATAAGAAACTGGCTACCAGTGGTATATAGTGTGAGTCCAGAAAGAAGATAACCCGGATTTAATACAAAATTTTTGCGTAAAATCCACCTCCATTGACCATGTGATATCATCCGCGACCACTGGGGTCGAAAAGTACCCTAACAACGTTATTTCCCCTTTTCTGAATAATGCACCCTAAGACAAGCATATTATGTGTGTGAAATTGGTACCCTTAGCAAGTATTGGGTGTGAAACGCGTCTCTGATATCAGTAGTTGATGCAAACAGTTCTTTGAGAAGAGAAACTGTGAAAAAGTTGCCCAATACTTTCCTGAAACGTGGGGCTGATCCGTAACAAAATGATGATTTTGCCCGTGATTATGCACTGGTCGTCTGCAACTCTTCAATCGCAAATGGACACCTCAACTGGAGGTTCTGGAGCGAAGAAGTCACAATTTTTTCAATATTTGAGTGTTTTGATACCTTTCCGACGTTATGTACGTATTCAAGACGGCTAATCTCTAAAAAAACCCCCTTTTACACGCATTCCTTGGTCGCGCATGATTGTCCTCCTCAAGTGGAGTGCCACCCCCCCCGGAAGACATATAAATCACTGATATCAGGGAATCGACAATAGATTATTTGACTTTAATGTACTTTAATTGGTCTTCATGAAGACACGGATACTTCAGCAATCGCATGTAGTAGACTTGCTAAACTGTTTTTGTCCAGTTTTAGTTTGCAGTGAGGGTGCATGATTGCTTGTTGTGAAGAGTGATTCTGAGCAATGGCAGTCCGAGTACAACTGTACAGTAGACCGGTGCTAAACATGTCTGGATCAAAAGTTTGGAATATGTATATTTCTTTGCGTAGCCCCCATTTTAAAGTTGCAGGATTTCTTACATAATGTTAATTACCCATGCAGACTTTCATTACTTAAGTTTCAAATTGAGCTTCACTCAAGGAGCGGCGCCAGGGTAAAATTTAGGAGGGGCGAAAATCCGTCGGGGAAAATTGTTGCCTGCATCCTTTTTTTTTACTCTAGCAAAATCTAACCGAACATGCGTCCGACAAGCAGGTCAGGGGCCAACTGACGAAAGGCATTTTTGCCCCATTTTTTTTACTAGGCAAATCAGCAAGATAGGAGAGCCGATATTTTTGAAAAAGGCAGTAAAATTCCGTCTTTTAATAATAACAATTAGAGTGGGTGGCCGCCCGGCCCTGAACCCATTGGGCCGCCTGTTCTACTTCAGGGCAAGAAACTTTTCCTGATCATGAATTAAAGACTGCATTTGGTAGAAAAAATATATTCAAACTTTGTCCATGATTTACTGTATATCAGATTTGTATGCAATGGCCGCTGGAGAGAGGTTGTCTCTTCAGCACTGAAAGCCTTGCCAGGTTTGCCTTGCATTGCCACAACTAATGTATGCAGCTAGGTTTCAGGAGTTTCTTGTAATAGGTCCCAGAGATATAATGTCATATTTCTTGCTAGAAGGTTGTGGAAGATCATGGCCAGAGCAGAGGTTGGTCTTCCCAAAGAAATTAACCGATTCTGCGATTAGGAGGGCCTCTCCACTTCAAAAAGTTAGTAGTTGTATACTGCAAAAATTTAGAGGCCTAGGATTGGGATATCTAACCTCGAGGCTGATAAGCTATGGTGTCTAATCTTGGGCACTCAGCGATGTTGGATATAGTAACCGAGGGTATGTATACAGATGCATCACCCTGTGTTTCACATTGCCACAGGGTGAAGTACTATCAAGGGCAGTAGAGCCAGATACGATTTTAAGTTTCCCCCCTACGGCAGCAGGGCACGGTCTCTCTGGCATCATTTCTCCGAGGCAATGGGAAACAGTCGGAAACGAGACCTTTTCATTTTCAAGGGTGATGAATCGACTACTATTCCCAAGTTCCCCTTGATGCAGGAAGATCAGAGGCAATGTAAGGCAGAGACTCCTTTGCTCCAGACTTTTCGCCGTAACCTACAAGAGCATCTTGCAGTGAACAAGGCATACGGCATGAAGGTGATAGTCCAGAAGCACTCCATATTGTCTCGCTGATGACCTTGTTTTTCTGCTTCAAACATTGCAAAATGACCGTCCTACGAGTACCTTTTCCATACGCAGCGTACTAGATTTTCGCGCACAGGATCTTAGAGAGAGAAAAATTTACTCGTCAATCATAGTGATCAACGTCAACTAGAGCTTGATCGCTCTCGCATTTTTCACTTTCGGTTGAGGATGGACATGGGACGAATATATACGGATAATTCTCTGAACATCCTAATCCGGGAAAATGGATATGGCTCTGAAAGAATGACGTTTCTGAAATGTGGGTCAATACCAAAACACTCATCACAGACTTCTGCGTACACTAAGTCAAATACCTTAACCACTTAGCAATACTGATCGGCTGCACCCTTTATCGCTCTATCCCCTCTGAGCGTGTTGTATTATGTAAGTATTTCGCCGTAGGTATCCTAAGACCTCGCATTTAAGGAATCACACCCTGTTAAGGATGTATACACCGCTCATGGGGTTTCCCTCACACACGTGGAGCTGAGTTCAAGCTGGCCGTTTTGTCAAGGAAATTGGCAATGAAGGAGACCGCGCATCTCTGGTCGGTCTCGTCAATCTACATACAGGTGCAGGAGGCTGCAGAACATTATCGGACGGTAGGTAGAATCAAGGAGCAAGACGAAGGGACAAAAAGAGGGCGATAATCTTAGGGAGCGTCGACAGAAGGCTGTTACAATGAAACTATAACGCCCATTGAGAACCTAATCGTTTTCATCCAGGATATAGAGCAGTCATGGCCACCGCGGCTAAAATTCCTCGATTTCTGTGATTTTTTATTTCGGGGGGGGGGGGGGAGGTGTGGGGGAAGCTCGGCCTGGCTAATACGTAGTGTGTGAGAACGTGCCGGCGAGAAGGGGCTCAAATCGATGGGCCGGGGGACATTCTGCCGCCTGGAATGGATGGCGTATCTGATGAGACCAATGCAGCGCCGGTGCGGCCAAGTGCCTGAAAACCTGAGCCACACATTGTAGGCTAAATCCATTGAAGCACGTGGGCAGTCGGTGGAGAAGTTGTTCATAGGAAGAGCCGCGTCCGGCGTTCTTCACGCGCAGCTCTCCGCAGGCCTTTGCCAGTGGATCAGCAATATACGCGCCTTGAAGCATATCCCTTCCGAGTACCTCTAGATTTTTGCGATGACCGTCGGCATTCAACGCCAGTTAATCAGCTCGAAATTAATTTCTAAAAGGTTCTCACAGTGTCTTCCTTTGTTACATCAGCATACTCGTGCATAACGAATTTCCTACCAGTTTCTTCTTCTTCGCTAATCTATATTCACGCGCGAAGAGGAATGGGGTCTACTATGTGTCGGGCGACATGTGGTTTTTTCAGACATATCACAAAGCGTGTCATTTTGTTATAGGCATAGGTCCGCCTGGATGGCGCGACTCTTAGTCCAGGGCAGCGAACAGACTAATGTGAGCATTTAGCCCGTTGACAACCCGTTTCTAACTAACTCGTCCTTTTCTCCATCTGATAGAGCCGTCAGTTATTGGTCTTAGATTTTTCAACTCTCCTTGTAGACAGAACATTTGTAACTTTTTGCACCTGTTTGCTAGAAGATAGCTTATTTCACGGTAAGTACTCCCACCATTCGCTCATATACATAGGCTAGATTTTGTTAGTCGAGTTGTTGCATTATAGATGCTTAAAGAACACTACTATCACTTCCCTATTTTTTCTTTGTATTATAAGAAATGTACTCGCTTTGATCACGTGGGAGTCTTCTGGTCGGTAATTCTGTTTTATCTTATTAGAGATACAGCTCATCCATCTATTACCACTTCACGATTAAGCGAGAACTGGGGGACAATGGGGTCTACTTTGCCGAGGTAGTTTGGATACAGTAATGGTATGGCTCGTCGTTTTGTTGACCGAATTAGGTATAATATTGTATTAAATGTAGGGATCTTCAGATGCATTATTGCAGCAAGTGTTGTGTGTATCTAGTTGCTCGGCGTCTAGACAATACGTTGATAAACGTTGAGTGTGCACCGAAAAACCCGCATATAAGCTGGTTTGAAGAGTTATTACGAGGATTCATATTGCATTTGTTTTCAAGGCCACAAAGACAATTCATATAGCACGGTAAAACAATGGGGGACTTATTTTTTATCCGCATAATATGCTAGGATGTGTCTTTCCTTAGTATCTCTACTTTTTATCGTATTGCGCCTCGCCACCATATAAAGATTTGTGGAATGCACGGAAATCATGGGGGGTCAAATTTATATGCAGTCTAAAAATGTCCCAGCATGAAT
Organism: Eucidaris tribuloides; assembly: GCA_001188425.1. Lineage (NCBI taxonomy): Eukaryota > Metazoa > Echinodermata > Echinoidea > Cidaroida > Cidaridae > Eucidaris > Eucidaris tribuloides. The sequence continues at coordinate 71,660 of JZLH01S0410750.1, read as the reverse complement.
TGTGCTCAAATGGCTATAGAATGTGACATTCTATATTTGTTATTCATGATTTCATTATTTATTTTCAGAAGAGTTCTTAGGAATATATGCATCTATTGAGAAAAAAAAATACTATAGATTATAGGTATCATGCGTATAATACAATATGGATTCAGAGATCTTTGGACTATTTGAAATTCAATATACTGAGTTATTACAGAGGCATGGATGTGAGATCTAGATTATCACTCTTAGATATAATGGTACAACGTAGTCAGGTCAGCAAATAACAAAAAAGACAGAAGGTATATTTATACAGAATGATAGATAATGAGTGGCTGTTCAGTATTTTAAAGCAATCTTTGTAAGTTTTTCCGCTAATTAGAACACTTATAATATTGATATTATCAATGTAAGCATGATGATGTAGCAGTGTAATTACGACAAACTATTTGGATGTAGAAAACAAATTGTGTATGATAGCGATGACGGTATAAACAACATATCGACCAAAAAGATATTGAATAATATAGAAACAAATAGATCGTAATATTTATTACTAAAGATGGTATATATTCAAAATGAAGACTATAAACACGTGACTGAAACAAAAGACATATCAAAAAGAAGTGGCATTAATCGATTGATCAGCACTTCGAATCTAAGAAGATATTGAAATGCGTAGGTACTGGATTAACAAATAGAAAACAGATATATCGTCAAGACGAAAGAGTCGATAGGATATGGCAATCGTCGACTGCTTCTTTCAGTCATATCAAGATTGTTTATTGACATTCACGTTATTAGTGTTTTTTATCATGATCCAATCTATAATATTACAATTAAAACATGCTGAAATTCCCTGTTAAGATTAAAATTATTGAACGTGTTGAGAACCAACTTGTTTTTGTCGTACTGTCGGATGTTCAGAGTACTCGTCTACCTAATCAGCTTTCTGACTACGGAATCACGTGCCTACAATATCATTTCCTTTCGAGTGAATGTGAATCGATCGCTGATTTCTAGAAAAATGTGAACTAAATGATGAGTAAGATTTCGAAGGAAACAGAATTTGAATTGTCGTGTTTCTTAACATAATTTTCATTGTTGAAGGCTGCTTCTATTTGCCCACTACGCTTTCATTACTGTGTCATCTCTAGATCCTGAGTGGGCAGAGATGAGAGTAAATATTTTTTTTCAATTCTCATAACAAGTATCTGCTTATGTTGGTTGGAGTCTAATTAATGAGACAGTCTGTTTCTGCTGGCGATATTTATATGTTCGGCTCGTCACGATAGTTGACACTGTGTGCATCGAGGTGTACCTACACGCTCACAATTTGAGAAGAAATGACTTATGATAATGGATATCAGGCACAATGAATCATATCCTTATAACTGTTTTGAGAGGGGAGATTGTTATGGGGCATAGATCTCGGTGTGGTACATTGAGCCTGATTTGACTATCTGATTAGTTCGGGCAGATAAAGTGATTTTGAGCATCGTATTATTATCGGATCTTCAGAAATTATAGTAGGGAATAACCATCAGTAACCAAAGTCGCGAAATTCTTCTGCGAACATTGTGAAAAATATCCATTATTGTTCAGTAGCTATCACTCAAGTGTCCTCTTTCAGAAAAAGATCCTGGAGCTCGTTTGAATTAGGGAATTGCGAAAAGTATTAGGGACATCAAGTATGACTGCGTGTCATTCATCTCAATTCAATGAGATCGCGCTTGGTGGCCGAAGGAGATAAATATATACAGATTAATTATGTATTGGAAATCAAAATTTGCCTAGATCATTTTTGTTGGATGTGGGTCAAATTGCAGTAAATTAAACGTACTCATAGTTATTGAGCTTGTTGAGGGTAAGGGTCTCTGCCTTGTGCATAGTGCATCACATCTGTCAATGATTTAAGGTTTCTTAGTTAGGGATCATCTGGGCAGGTGGTTGTAATTGGGTAGTAATATCCACTGTTTTCGTAGTATCAATGTAAATGAAGTTATTTTTGGTAGGAAATGCAATGTGCTATCTAATATCTATGTTGCTTTTTTTCAATTCGCATCTATTCCATAATAAGATCGCTGATCGGGACGGATTGAATAGGTGGCTGTAGATTGCATCATCTCATATGCTTGAGTGTATAAGTTGTATACCCAAAAGGTCAAGGTGCAGCCATTTGGGGTGGATCATTAGAGCACTTTTGGTGTAGAATACAACACCATATGTTGACTATATGCTTATGAGCGAGTTTTTTCTCATATCATAATTATGCCCCCCAAGTCTGCCCACATTCTCTGTAGCCAACAAATTCTCGGTGGTCTGAGATGTCGATATAAATTAGGGTCATTACTATGAGTCTGAAGAGTGCAACAGAACATGGGTGGCATTCAAAGGTCTTTAGAAAGGTCACAGATTGTCGGTATCGTTTTGAGTGCTTTTGTAACAGGTTCCATACACAACCTGGCGCCGATTCTTGGGAGTGCACCTAGCGATCAGTTGTCCTAATTACCTGGCCTGGATCAGGCCCAATAAAACTTTGCCATTGGGCGCTGGTCCTCGTTTTGCTCACTAATACTCGTGTCGAACAGACTTGGATAGTTACGGGGAATGTCAGTGCAGTGAGAAGGGAGCTGAATGAGATGCAAACTCCAAAAGCGTCATTGTTCGTTGGCGGGGGTTGATGATTGCAGCACAACTTTTGAGCCGCAGTTGCTCTTGAGCTTTTTTCTCTTGAAGAATGTTTCTAGTAATATTGTTTGGTTCCAGGGCTAGTTTATAGACAAATATTTCGCAGTTTATATCAGATAATTAGATCCGACCGAAACTAGAGAGTAGGTATGTGCGAATGTCTCCAATGAGGCGAGAAGCTCTGTGGGAAGGTCACGCCAGAATCAAGGGTCAAGAAGGTCTTAGCGCAGCCGCCGATTGGGTTCACAGTGACGCCCGAGGACTTTGTTTCGCGGAGAAAGGCCAAAACTTTGGCCTGATTCGGGCCTCATGCAATACTTGAGTTGGCGAGTATGCGTGGTTCATAGTGAAACTCATAGCTATTATCCTATGGCTAAGTGGTATCTCACGTTTAAATTTTAATGCAAATACCAGTCATATATAGCATAATAACGTTTGAGAGGTCAGCACACATTAACTAACTTGGGTTGATATGAAGTTATAGAACCAAAGTTACAGGATTGTCATTGGATGACATCCTGCAGAGATGATCGCAATATAGAAGTGTTCGCTGACTGCCAGGGAAATTAATATTAGAAGAGGTCGCGAAGCTTAGGGAGAGCTGGCCTAGAATATTTTTGGAAAGAGTTCGTTTGTGAAAAGTAATTAAGCACTACTTATAATACGAACAGACTCTATTTTGTAGTATTATCGGGCTGAATGTATTACTCATTTTAGGAGCACATTCTACAGTTATGGAATATTCCGATAGAACTCTTTGACTTAGCCCAACTTCAACTTTCGCCCAAGTTGTGGACCCAACCAAAAGTAAAAACAAAAAACAATATGGTAAACTATAATGCTCTTATGTAAATGGATGGAAAAAGGGTGGGAGATCACAATAAGGTGCGCTGGATGAACTGTTTCTTTTTATATTCGGGGACAACGTGGGACGCCGGTTAGTCTAAGCCAATGGGTGGTCCAAAAAATTGTCACAGATCGAGTTACTCGTACTGTATAGGCGAAACTGGGCGAGACACATTTTGGGCATCACCTTGTTGCCTTGTTTACCTTGGGGAAGTGGGAACAACGTAGCTGCCAATGCTACTTTTCGCTATTGCTAAAAGAACATTGGTTAACCATAAGTACGCGTGAAATATGTTTCTTCTTGTCCTGGTTTCGATATATGTTTGGACTAGATTTACTCTTCGGATAGATGGAACCTTAATTTCGCTGCGTATTGTCATTTAGGCTGAGTTCGCGTTATAGTGGTGGTTAAATGCGTGATAGTCTTAAGCTTCATTGTTCATACACGCAAAAAGTAGGCTCGTTCATTTTTTGATTGTATGTTTGTCGATCGCACTGTCGCTTAGTTAGTGTGATTTTAATTAAATTCTCTCCTGTGAGAAGATTCAACGTATAATGTTAATCTACTATAAAACGCGAGTGGTACAAATTCGTACAATTATCGTGTTAAGCATGCAAAGGATTGGTGATAGTACGGAACAGTAGCCAGGGTGAACCGCGCATAGCCTAGAATTTCTTGCTGGGCAATACAGTAAGAAGTAATGTATTACGCAGAGTTTTGGGGTTGAAAAAGACTCGGAATGTATGCAGTAGAATTCCATTTTATTGTGGGTTACTAGGACAGGTTTAGAGCGTCAGATCAAAGACGTCTTTCGCTATGTGGTAGCTATTAGATCAAGAATGGATGTAGAAGATTGGGATGTGTTAAGAATGGACTGCAACGCTAATGTTAATCGCCGTTCGCGATACTTCATGAGTGAGCTGCTCAGTGCTATGTAGTGTCGAATTGTATGGTAATAGAATTATGTTCTCAGAGTACGTCACCTATCGTATTGTAATGGTATGGGATGGAACGTGTATTTGATATTGCAATATGTGTGATGTTGGGTTAATGTATGACATGTATGGGTTATTTGATATGATTTGGTATGTTATGATAGTATGCTGTGATTAGTGTCAGCTTACGGGAGGTACACATGGTGATGGTGGTTTTAAAGGTATGTAAGGTAATTACAGTTGTTGTGTGTAGCGTTATTGTATTATCCGGCATTTTGTGAGGTGGGTACCTCCAGATAGATGAAGAATCATTTGTCTGAACAATGTATGGTATGGAAAACCAACACACGCTACTCGGTCTCTTGTCTCTTACGATCAAGTGTGACTAATTGGTCTTAATGTGATTTATGTTGTAATATTGATTGTCATGATTGAGAGCTGTATAGTGTCCTCCACAATGTGGATTGGTTGGAAATATCGATCTCATTTCATATATGTGTTTATGACTTTACTGATGGTAGTCAGACTTTGTTATTTTCAAAAGGCTCGTGATTTGGCGAGTAAAGCTGATTTGGTCATTCAATGGAGAAGAAGGCTAAAGTTACAGGGGCCTTGTGAAATTTGGATTGATTTTTCGAATTCAGGAACTGTGGAGAGGCTCTGCTCATGTGTTCATTATGACTAATGCGCGAAGGCGGATTCTAGGGGGTTAGTTTAAGCTTGGGACTAATCTATGTTAGTTAATTCTATTTTAGATTCTTTATTTCATTGTCAGTAGGTCATATCCGCAACGATCCATCGACGTGATTTTCGATGTTTCGGGAGGTTGAAGAATGTTAGAATAGATCGTAGGTGGGAGGTGTGAGGTGGCTGATAGGGTACATTGATTGTTTTTACAATATATTATATCTAGGATTCCATATTAGGGATGCTGGAGATATCTAACATTTCTATTCTATTGAGCTGCTGTCTTTCTATCTATCTATCTGCTTATAATTGCTTTATTGATCTACTATTCCTTATTACTATCTATGCTTATCTATCTATCTATCTACTACCTTTTCTCCTTCTTTTCTTTCTTCCTACTAAGTCATTATGTGAAAAGGGTTTTTCAGCAGTTCCTGTTTCGTGTGAGTGGTTGATCATGTAAAGATTAACTAGTTTCCAAGAGTTGTAAAGGCAGTTGACCTTAGATGCCCAATATAGGGAATGCACTCCATTGCAGAACTGTTGATTCAAGTGGCTTTCGGCGTATTTAAGCATATTATGCCGCGCGAGCGCGCAAAATTTTGGAATCTCTTCGTTTCTTTTACGCCCCTGTATTATCTATATAACGCCATAGGACAATATGTAGGGCAGACTATGTATTGCTCCCTCCATTGCTCCCCACACTCAAAAAAAATGACCATTAAAAAATTATATGTTTCACGAGAGAGAGTATATGTCAGAACAGATATAATACCAAAGTAGATGAATAATCTATGGGGAATCACATAGCTCTCACCCGTTCTGGGGGGGTTCGTTGTGCTCAGTTCTTTTGTGTATTTTTATAATTTACTTTTATACGTTGAATAATGAGAGTAGTTAAGTACAAACTAATATGCGTATAATTTTGTCGCGTTGTTCTGGAAGCTCAGTCAGGCTGCGCCAAAAAAAACATATAGTGAGAATAGCCGTTTGGTACTCAATCAAAGCATCTCGACGCATCGATGAGCGATATGTGTAGTTGGGCTCATGTTCACGATGACCCTCTTGCCATGACTCGGCCTTTCGACCGTTTCGGAGTTATACTCATTTATACTCTCTTGAGCGCTCTAACCACCCAAGTTTGGCCAGAAATTGTTTGCAAATGGGCGCAAGTTAATGGGACATAATGAAACTTACTCAAAAACAAGCATTGGCAAAAGGTCGTTGACCGCTGACCGTGACCTTTTGACTCTTTTGGTGACCCTAGCTTCATATGAGACATTACGCACCAAGTTCGTTCACAATTGTGCGCATAATGGGAACGCAAGTTAAGGGGCCTCATAGAAAGTTGCTGCATAACAATTAACCTGTGGTTTAAAAGTGGTCATTGACGCCCTGAAGGTGACTCTTTGAACGCTTTATTTGCGCTTCAGCTTCTTATGAGACATCTGCTATCCACTGATTTTTTGTCACAATTGTGCAAAAAATGGCAATGTTAATGGAAATTAATAAAACTTGCTCAAAAACTTACACATTGTGGCTCAGAAAGGTCATTGACCTGCCTGCTGACCTTTACGGTTTTGCTGACCTTTCAGTTTCATATGAGTCTTCTTTCACTCAAGTTCAAGTTGAAATTTCAGCTAATTTGACCCATATCAAACAAAAAACTGGGCAATTATATCATAATGATGTCATCTGGCGCTCTCTTGCAAAATGGCCGCCATCTTGAATCTTTCGTGGCAGGATCTTTTTCTGAAAGAGCGACCTTACTCTCATTTGGTGCCAAATTCATTGCTTGATCATCAAGCTGAACGATTGTTAGGTTATCTGCTCCACTATTATACGAACTATGTTCCCTTACGTTGGCGCAAGCCTACTGGTACATTGGTTAGTCTGAGTGTTGGGGTCTTGCTGTGCTGTGGAGTTAATAGCGTGAGGTGTTAATTAAAGATGTTCTCGTAACGTATTCTGAAATATCTGGTGATCCAGCATCCGCTCTATTTAAGTGTAACCTGCTACATTTTTCAACAGGGGGGGGGGGTCTGGATCAAACCTGGCAAATCAAGTGGCTTGTCCGAAGAAGTATAGTAACTCTCGACAAATACTGGTTTAGTCTAATCAACAATGACACAAGATTATTTGCAAAGATGTCCAGTCCAATTTAGCAAAATTGCCATAGACGATTTTTTTTTTCGAAGAAATTTACGCCATTCTATGGTCCGTGAATATGAGGAAAATTTACGTTTATGTAAATATTATAAAGACATAGCTCAATCATGATCAAACTTCTGGTCAATTCATTTATTCATTTCATTCAATTGAATACTGGCCAGTTATATCATTCATTCATTCGTCAGTTAATCTGCTCATTCGC
>JZLH01S0410750.1:36605-50474 GCA_001188425.1 Eucidaris tribuloides | reverse complement strand
GTGTGTGTGTGTGTGTGTGTGTGTGTGTGTGTCTGTGTGTGTGTGTGTGTGTGTGTGTGTGTGTGTGTGTGTGTCTGTCTGTCTGTCTGTGTGTGTGCACTTCCCAGAGCTACAATGCAGGAATGACGTGTGGGTTAACCCCAGAGTGTAATGTGTTAAAAACAATACAAATTATAGAAGAAGGCAATTTAGGTAGGTTTAAAAAAAATCACCCCACAATGAATTTGTTTGTTTTGTATGCCAATTCCACTTGGATTTTACCCCACCATTTCAAGGGGAGGGGTGTAAGCTATTCCGAAAATAATGACCCACTTGGTTGTGGAACTGACACACCTCAGTTGGTATGCCTCCCGGGGAGGCTGGCTCCTTCAAATTTTTTTCGGGATGACCCCCCCCCCCGATTTTTAGAACTTGATATTTTTTTTCTAACATATACTTTGTTCTCTGACAAACGTATTCAAACAATACATTTAATTAAAATGAATTATTTGGTGATTATTGGTCATTATTTCATAGGTTAGAACATCCCCTTTTCCAACAAAATGATACCATGATAATTGATTTTGAGTGAGGTGTTTGGATCTTAGGGCTATTTTTCTGAGGCAAAGTCATTTCTGAAATTTGCTATTTTTTCAACCCCAGCGATCATCAGAACACTGAAATATTCTCGCGTTACGGCGTGCCATAGAATAAGCTCCATCGAAACAAAGTGCAGGAATGCCCTCGCTTGATTAGGAAGACGATGTGAGCTACATCTCCCATTGTCACTGTAGGTTGTCTGCTATGGCATGCTGAGACACGAGAATATCTCGGTGTTTCGATGACCGCCGCTGTTGAAAAAAATTGGCAAATTTGGGAAACGACATTGCCTTGGAAAAATGGCCGCAGGATCCAACGAATAACTCAAAATCAATGATCACGGTATCATATTGTCGGAAAAAGGATGTTCTAACCACCGAAACAAAAAACCGATGAGATATTGCAAATGATGTTGAAGAAATTAGCGATCACAGGTGTAGCATTCTTTCTGGGCTACCCTGTATATGAATCCTTGGGGCATTTTTTCCCGTCACGGTGGTATTATTTGAATAAATTTTCAAAATCAACTTAATCTACAGAATGAAGCAGTAGTCCACGCAAGTCTTTTTCCGGTATTAAATAATTTATTTCACACCTATTCCCAGCAGAAAATACATAAATTCAGCCCTTATGTATATACATATTAATTACAATCTGTTTTAAATACATTTACATATTCGACATGTTCAACACAATACCTTTATTGATCGTAGAAATTGTTCCCATTGTTTCAGAACTTGTTCAATAACGCAGCAAAGTTTGTATTTTTCGTCATCTTTTAACGGTTTTTTCAGTGAAGCATTATTTTTAACATTTCAATTCCAGCATATTTAATGTATTTTACGCTGTGATACAACAACCTTATCTTATTCAAATGTGAATATCTGGTGAATCACAACGCCAACAGGTAATTAGTATTTTTTCGCGAGCTGTTTTGTTTGTCAACTTACACAGACTAGAAGTCAATACTCGGCTTCGGAATCGTTTATTGTAAAAGTGATTGTATGTCATCAATTCGAATTAAGCCCCTTTTTATCATTCCTTAAAGAAACAAAAATAAAATGAATGAAATAAGATGAATAAGTTGAAGAAACTAATTCACTTATGACTCGTAGTTATTTAAAAAAATGTATTGTTGCTTTTGTAATTATTTGAACTGTTGCATTGACATTTCATATAATTTCTTGAAACTGCGTCGGAGACGAGTTGTAAGTTGATATATAATTGAATAACAAGGTTATGTTTTATATTCTTTTCAATCAGCATAGGGTCGATTGTTTAAAAATTGTTGTAATACTATACATAGGCGCACGGATGATTTTTTTAAGGGGGGTGTCCATCTGTGACCAAATCCTCTGTCCAAAATTGTCAAATATTAAAATCCATATCATGTCCTACGGCACACGTTTCCACGGCCAAAAGGGTGTGTTTTCAGCATAGAAGAGGGATATTTCCGTGAAAAGTGGGTGTCTTACGAAAAATAGGGTGTTAAACACCCCCTTTCACCCCCCCCCCAGCGTACGTAAGTGGAGGGGGAGGTGGTGGATAAATTTTACACGTGTAATGTTGATGAGAAGTGCTATGACTATGACTGAGTTTAATACCCCATCAATGTATTTCAACTCGAAATAATCAGACAGACGATATTTATAGTAACATTTTATGATTGAATTTACCATACGGGGCTTTCCGGTGTCTGTAAAATCTTTGATCAAAAGTTATGTGGTTTATAGCAACTTCACATTAACAGTTCGGAACTTGTACCAGCAGAAAATTCGACCCGATTTAACTATGCCATACACATTGAATCTTTATTCATTATCATTCGGTCTGCATGGAAAAGATTCAATGTTCTTTTGTCAATATGCCCATATTGACTATGTAAGACTGACCTTCAAATTGAAAGATATGTATGTATTTTTATGGTGATTCCTGATTCAGCTTGATATACCGGTATTACCTTTTTAGTGCGCACATAACGTCAACTTCATCTACAATTATTTTTCTTTCGGGTGCATTTATGCCACCTCTGTCTATGCGTGCGACCGTTTACTACTCGATGAGTTTACACTTCCACTTTGTATATTGATATCATTTTTTGTCAAGTTGAAATAAACCATTTCATAATCCCCCCCCCCAATAATAAACTAACACCGAGACGTGGGATTTGACTACTATCATTTCTGAAGGTAAAACCCCAATTTGCGTATAGAACTTGAATACAGAACAATCCCCAAAACAACAACAACATTACACTAGCAGTTGTTCCTCCTCTCTATTCAAGTTCAAAAGTATGGCACATTGTGGTCACGTGAAATTACAACAACGGTCAATTTAAAGGCCACCGCACACTACACAATCGGCTACGATCTGATTTTGCCAATAATTCGCAGTGGCATTTAATATGGACATTTTCATAAATAAAACTTTTTTGATTCGGGTTCTAAACGATATTATGAATACTTAAAATAAGAGTTCGGTGCGCTGTCAGTATTGAACCCGGAGTGCCAAATTATTTTCATATCGTAGACAATGATCGTAGGAGTCTTTGATGTCACTACGATTCGGAGCCAATTTGTCTTTTCCTCCGACTAGTGCGTTCGAAACAGGCCATATTTTCGATTTTACTATCTGTATGACTATTCAGAACCTTAATAATCAAATTGTGATGTCTTGAATTTGAAATGTCCATATCAAACGCTATTCCATTTTCTTCCGAAATCGGATCGTAGACCGATCGTGTAGTGTGCGGTGGGATTAATGTATTCTGCTATCTCTGTAATTAGAATCGTATACAAAAATCGACGATCGATTATAGTTCAATGGTTTAGCAACTACACATGATCATTAAAGTAGTTTGTGTCTATGAAGGCCAGCACATAAAAAAAAATTGTTATATTAAAATAAAGATTCAATGTTCTTTCGTCCTGGGGCCCGTTGCATAAAACTTTAACCGGAGAAATTTCTCTGGTTAAATATGAAAACTCCGGTTAGCGTAATTTTACCATGCATTTTCCCACAGGAGAAAAACTCCGGTTAAAATAACCGGAGTTTTTCTCCGGTTAAAGTTTTATGCAACGGGCCCCAGATGTGTTAAATTTACATTTCATAATGTAGGACGGACCTACGAATTGGACTTCCGAAAGTTGTTTATGGTGATTCCTGATCAAGCTTAAATACCCCTGATATACTGTTCGTACATGTATGCGTACGTAACTTCATCTACATTAATTTGTGACGTAAATTTGGTCAGTTGTGAACAAGGCAATTTGATGCGTACATGTACAAACATTTTGTCCTCAACAAGTATTCACGCTCTCGATGACTCCTTGCCAAATGGCTTGCTTGTGCACGTAATGTATTTGAACACAAGCTTTACATTTCCAGCCCAAAAACAATGTTAATTTGCATCTCCAAAACAACGCACCATATGTTTTTTCTCTTTAATAGTCAGTTTTGTCTTCAATATTCACCCAGGGGAGAGGGCACCGTCATTACAAGGTGTACACCATGGGCGTGTGAAAAAACGCGTAAAAAACTTAAAAGGGATGTTTTTCGCGGACAGGAGATATACGCACGGACAGTAAAAAGCTTATCAAAATCAGGGGGAAAGTCTCAAAAAGGGTATACTTTTAACAAAGGCTTACTTGAAAAGGGTATCTGTTTAGATTTGAATACTTGTTTAGGGTATTTAGATGGAAGGATGATTACTTGTTTAGGGTCCATTTTGAAAGTCCATACACGAGCATGGTGGACACATTGTAATGACCAGTCGGCCCTACCCCCCCCCCCCCCCCCGGAATATTCAACTATGGCACATGATGATCACATGAAAAACAGGTTTTCACTCGTTATTGCAGTCCGTTTGTTCATTATATCTAATTGTTTACTGTAGCAGACGACGGAATGGGTTGAACCGTTCTGAACTTCTGAAGACGAATATTCTGGTTTCATGCCACAATCGAATCTGCCTTGACGTACCGGGTAGACTTCCAGAAATTGTACGCCTCTCGGTCGAAGTAACTGTTGATCATGTGATAACCTAGACAGACAAAAAATAGAATGGTACATGTAGGTGTCCGGGGTAGGTGTATTATAATCCGAAGAGCAATAATTTAAAGAAAATAATATCATAAATCATACATTGCCTCTAAAGTTCGTTGATCTGAAAGTATAACACGTAGCAGGTTTGCCAGATTTTCTGATCCTAAAAACACCAAATTACATACAAGTACCAAATTCGGTGAAAACGCCAAATTTCATTTGATGGATATTATAGCCTAGATATGGATAAAAATGAAGTTGTAATAAATTCATAACGGCTTTGAAACCTCTGCAGCGGCGAAAAATTTGTGTGCCGCGGTTTTTGGACAACTTGATTTTGCACGTGAAGTGCATGCGTGCCTTGTGGCACCTATTTTACTGAAAATTGGGTTTTATTGTGGTTTTGCCACTGTCACACGCCAAAAACAGCCAAAGAGTCGTTTGGTGTTAACTTTAAATTCTTCAACGCCAAACGACATTTAAAAAAAAAATCGGTGTTTTGGGCGTTAAAAACGTCAAACTGGCAACGCTGAGACGTAGCCTACGTTGAAAACCTCAAAATGGTCAAGCCATGATTCTCGAGGCACCATAGAGTAAAAGGTTGCTAAAAATGAGCCTTCGCTTTGACCATGGAACTAGTGGTAGGTCCTTGTTTTGACCAATGCACGTTCTTATTTTGATACCTTTTGTGTAGTCGAACTATCATGTTTTGGTCTGTGCTTCTGTCGAATATTGTGCTTTCGGACAGATTGACCTTAAAGACACACGCTAATATTGTGGAGCTTCAATTTAAAAAAAGGCCAAACTTTGGTGTCTGAAGTATATAGTAGTGCATGCTTAAAGGGAAATCTATACATCCTAGAGTAAAGAAAATTGGAAAGTTATGTTGCCACTGGCAAGATATACATCAGTGAACAATTACCACAGCGGTGAAGCATAAAATATTCTAGATCTACACACAGTAGTCTACGGGAAGAAATGGGCAGGGTGAATCCGGTCAACTTGAATACTTATAGATTTCACCTTTTAAAGCACTAAATAATCATTTTGAAATAGATTTGTTCAGGGCTTCATTTTTTAGACCTTATTAAAGACACATAGAGCATAGAGGATTATAAGGTCATATTTTTTAATCTATAGTTATTGTTTTAACTTGTGTCTTTAACGGCATGAACTAAGTCGATACATTAAAAAAAATAATGCTAAAATGAAGATCAACAAAACAATCAGCACGGAGCATTTTACGGCGCAATACACTGTGTTTCCATTAAAATGATATTTAGTCAGTGACATTTTTTACTTTGTACGATTTAGCAAAGCTGGTTTTACTGAAGAGAACCAAAATATTTACAACTCACTAAACCTGTCGCGTCTATGAAAAATACGAAAAGATATTGGAGATTTAGTGATGTTCATGTTTACTGGGAGACTGAACTTAAAATGGCTTTAGCAACTGTCGGTATATACTAACCTTCCGGGCTAAGTTCTAACGGAGATTCAAATCGCACGATGTTGGGTCTTATGACATCCTCTAAGTCATCAAACAGCTGTTGAAAGGAAAGGAACATGGAAACAGACGAGTTGTTTTTGAGTCAAGTTGAAAAATATTCGAAAGAGTGGGAAAAATAGTTGACATGTGATTAAAATGTGTATCCGTCAACATTTGAATATTTTTTTGCAGAAAGATATAGATAAATAACTTTGAAAGAAGTTCAAAAATATTTGAAGTTACACATAATCACATATTCCCGCACATATCAATTCCTCAACATATTCAAACAGATACAAATTTGTAAAAATGATTAAAATATGTACCTGTAGACATTTAATTTTTTTGCAAAATAGAAATTCAACAGTCTGATGAATGTCGTTATTAGTCATCCAGTCGAGTGAAATAAGTGAGCATATTATTATAAATAGTGAAAACCTGGACTTACTTGGGAGTTTGAAATACGACGTTTCGTCTGCAACCTGCAAGTACGCAACGAGGAATGCACGGAAACGCCACGGTTCATCACCAGGCAACGCCGCATCTCTCAATCTTGGCACTTGATACAGTCTGCAGGTTGCAGACAAAACGTCGTATTTCAAATTCTTAAGTAAGTCCAGGTTTTCATTTTTGTATAATAATACTTTCACTTAGAAATTCAACATTCCAGCGATGATACAAAATTCCCGGACAAAATTGTACTTTGTTCTTTTTCTGTTTCATCTTGTTTTCTTGACCTTTGCTTTCCTCTACCGTAATGATTTCGAGGTATTTCGTTTTCAGCAGTGTTATGTTATAATACATTTAGACATGTTTGAATACAGTGCTGCGACTGTGTCAGATTATAGTATACAGTAAAGTCCGGGAGTAAAGTATATAGTATTATACAGTGTGGCCTAAAAAAAACGCAACACTCGCGATCGCTAATTTCTTCTACGTCATCGGCAAAATGTAATTGGTTTTTGTTTCATTGGTTAGAACATTCTTTTTCCAACAAAATGATACCCTGATCATTGATTTTTAGTTAGGCGTTAGGCTCCTTTTTCTGTCCTTTTTCCAGAGCGCATACGGATAATATTTATGTTGTGATATGCGCTATATAAAAACAGTTCATCATCATTATTGGTGATCCGCGTAACCGCGGATCACCATAGATGTTGTACGAAATTTTTTTCTATGTTTCTTTGTTTATTTATGTTTCTTTCTGGTCACTTTTTGTTCCGACGATAACTCATGAATGATAGTATCAATAATCTTGTAATTTAATATAATTATGTCTCATGTTAATACCTAGGCATGGTAACCCGGTCAATGTGATAGAGCATCTATGACGTCATTTATGATGTCATTTGTAAAAAAGCTAGACTTAACCTACATTTGCAATATCTCGAGCCGGCAGTCGAATAAAACAATGATCTTTGGCAGAGGTCAAGTTGAGATCAAGGCGTTCCATCTTTTGGCTTCATGACCACGGTGCGCGCGCGGCGTCTCCGGGCGTGTACGTGGGCGCCGGTCAATTTCAAAATGCTCACAAATGACTTCTTTAATTAAACAGTACTTAATATGTTTACAGGTCATTTGGCGAAGCATATTTGTTCGCCCCGCTGCGTACGCGTTGCGGTTTGTTTTCGCGTGCACCCCTTTCCCTACGGAATAACGTATTTTTTTCGATGATTTTGAAGGTCTAACTGAATTCTACGTCATTTAGAACATTTTCCCGTCCACCAGAACCCAAAATATCGGCTACACGCCCAAAAAACGTAAATGCGCGCGCATGCGCGCGTAGTGAATGGTGGCACTTCTAAATCACTTATAACTCTCTAGAATTAACGGTGACCCCTACTTTTTATTGCTTATTCTGGTAGACTATGATGCGTAGATGGCATTTCAGGCAGCTCTTTCTCTGCCAAAGTGTTGTGACGTTAGTTATGACGTCACAAAGAAAAATTGTATTTTACGCATATCTCATGAATGAAGTCGAGTAAGATAACCATACTTGGTACACAGTAACTTTAGGTCAAAGGTCATTACTGAAGCTAATCGTAACCGCCCGCGCGTTGCTACGAGCGCGTGCGCGCACATCGAATTTTGAATTAATGCTTCAGAGAGAATTCAAGGTGATAAGGGACATGTTTTATCATGCAATAAAGCTTGATTTTGATCGCTTGTCACAGTTTATTTAGATTTAATGATCGGAGCGGTTACGCGGATCACCAATTCGTCTTAGTGACGAATTAAAGTCTAGTTATTATTATTATTATTATTTTTTTTTATATTTTTTTTTTCTGAGGCAATTTCCTCCTTTTTCAACTCTACCGATATTCGGAACCGTCTTCCCGGGTCGCAGCGTGCCATAAAATCAGCTGGGCAAACATACCGCAATTGCTCACATTGTCTTTATTTTCATTAAAGCGAGGGCATTCCTGCGGTTTTGTATGCCTTGCTTATTTTATGGCACGCCTTAACGAGAGAATATTTCGGTATTTCGAGGATCGGTGCAGTTAGAAAAATAGGAAATTTGGGAAATGACTTTGCCTTAGAAAAATAATCTTGGAATACAAACGCCTTATTAAAATCAATTATCATGATATTTTGTTGGAAAAAGAATGTTCTAATCAATGAAATAGAAACAATTACATTTTGCCGATGACGTAGAAGAAATAAGCGATGGCAAGTGTTGCATTCTTTCTGGGCCACCCTGTATAGTATTATCAGATATTCTCACCTGTAATCCAGACTCCTTTCCTAGTATATTACATCCCATAACATGTATGACAGTATCCTGAGGGTTCATCTGCAGGAGTTAGTTTGCCAATCTCTTGCCAGAACCTAAACCAGAAAAATAAAGAAAATTATCTAAACAATATACTCATGAAGTAGAATTTTGTAAAATAAAATTTATTCAATAAACTGACGCTGAATCAAAAGTTGGTTGACTGAGTTCATCTTTCGAGATAAAAAAGGGAAAAATAAATCTATGAGGAGAAGACAAATAAGACGAAAAAGACAAAACAAGCAGAAGAAGACAAGGAAAGAAGGTGAAAAAGAAAAAGAAAATAAGAAAAAGAAGAAGAAGAAGAGAAGAAGAAGAAGTAGAAGAAGAAGAAGAGGAGGAAGAAGTAGAAGAAGAAGAGGCAGAAGAAGACGTCGACGACGACGACGACGACGACGACGACGAAGAAGAAGATGTACAAGAATGATGAAGAAGAAGGAAAGGTAGAAGTATGATTAATTTTTATTACCTTTATTATATCATCACCGCCATCGTTATTAACTTCATCAATCACAATACTTATATTCATGTCTGGGCACCATTATCATAAACAATTTTACTAATATTGATGATACTCTTCTCGAAATTAGGTACGCTTTTTTTCATGCTTATAATAAGACGGCGGAATAAGTTTTCTCTCAGAAACTTCCTTACTACAAACAGGGAACTTTAAAGCCTTAAAGCATTCGACGTGATATTGGGGAAAGAGTCATCGTGGTAAAGCGAAAACTTTGGTGACGTTGCAAGGAGGCAAGGGGGAATGGAGAAAATCTGGAAAAAGCTATTATGTTTGGGGGAAAACTGAAGGAAGAGGTAACAGAGGGGCACAGACTCAGTTGGACAAATGACAGGTCTTACCTTAACTAACGTCAATTGTGATCGGACGGACAAGATTTCAAAATCGCACAGTTCTTATTGCCATGAAGCATGTTTTCCGTCTGAAACGAGGGTTAAAACAACCACTTTTTGAAAGTGGGATGGTTTTTCGGAAGAAGGGTTTTGTTTTGGGGTGTTAACAACCTCTTGCGAAAGGGGGTGCTTGAATACCCCCAAAACACCACCTAAATACGCGTATGACTATTATTAAGAGTAACTTCATCTTGAGACGAATCTTTACCTGATTTGGTCTGCCTCAGTACTTTTCTTCAACTTAGCCGTAGTTAGAACCTTCTTCTTTAATATATAGAGATACCCTGGTCCGCCCTAAAGCATGAGAAAAAATTATAACGAGATACTAATATTGTAAATTAATGGTCCTACGACATTCAAACGCATGTCGACTTCTGTTGATGTTTATTGGTCTGTACGTCACCAAATATTTTGTGAAAATGAGCATCATATATTTAAACATTTCATTTCATTTCATTTCATTTCATTTATTGTTTCTGCATGGGAAAATTGTAAAGTAATATAATATGTTATAAACAGTAAAGGTCATGGCAAACTCTGCGCATGACGAAAGCAAATATTACTTTAAGAAATACAAATACAAATATAAATCATAACCATGCAGGAGGACTCCCAATAAACAAGCTTAAGAATTTGGGGCCTCTTATTACACATAATACATTTCTAAAACATTTTTCTGCACTACCTCTAAAAATCTTTCAGATCATCTTTATTCATATTCTGCATGTGACATCATCATTTTGTAACATTTGAGCTGAACAATAAACAAAGCTATGTGCCTTCACATTCATTGCTATTACTACGTATACCTACATACAATGGCATCATATTTTCACACAGTACCCCCTCTGACAGACTTTGAATCATATAGTCATTTCTATGTTAGAGAGAATCATTTGCATAAAAAACACATAACAATGGAACGTTATAACTAAAAATTACTCAATACATCGGATAAATACTCACCAGTGCGTATATACAAAGTGACTGTGCTTTACATCCGGGCCTGTGACCTTGTAGATTGACCTTTATTGCATCTATCGAAAACAAAATTAATTCCCGAAAATCAAATAAGTTTATATAAGAAATATTATACAGTCCCGATAGTCACAGAAGACTGCTAGCCTAATTCTTCATAACATGAGTAAAAATCTAGAAAGGATGTTCCAAAATCCAAACTTTCATATTCCACAAAATATGTATGTACCGACAATGTACGGTATAATCATTATGAAGAGTAACAAATAAAACTCTACAAGTTCATTCGTGTGTTATGATTGTTCAAACTTTGCTGGTGTGCATGCCTTGTGCAGGGGCGTAACTAGAGGGGGATGTGGGAGTCTCAGTGGGGTGTGACCCCCTCCCCCCTTCATGATCGTAGTCGGCAAATTCACGCACCCAGTCGACATTTTGCCGGTCGGCAAATTGAGTACCAATCGGATTTTTTTTTTTTTTTTAGGGGGGGGGGGTGGAGGCAGAAATGTTTCTTGGCATCGTCGGCCCCCTGTCCCCCGTTTGCTGGATGCTGTTTGGCTGCTTGTTTTGTTTGTTTGTTTGTTTGTTTGTTTGTTTGTTTGTTTGTTTGTTTGTGTTTTTTTTTGGGGGGGGGGAGTCAACAAGTTTTTCGTGGTCCCTGCACCCCATTCAAAATGGTCTAGTGACGCCCCTAGTCTTGTGTTACTCATTCCGCTGTTGCAGAATTAACAAATTATAGGCAGAGATAACATCCCTCATTTACAAGCCCACATCACTGAAATGATTGAATGTTTTCAAACTTACCTAATATTGAGTCGAATGTGTCGTTAGCAAAGTCCTGCAAATGAGTAAAGGGTACAGAATATGAAGTAGGTTTGTGAATGACACAACATGGGAAAATGTGTAACACATATCTTAAAATCATAAAACTATTGTGACGGTTTTTGTAACAGAGTTTATTATGTCGGTGTTCTTTACAGCAAGTGTCCGCTTTACTTCTTCAATGAATTTTGTAATTATGCCAAATATTTGGTATATATGTATTTGTAATAGGGTATGTGAAATATTTTTATCCATGAGTTCCCATCACAATTATTGAATTACTTCTTTTCTTTTCTTCGTTTTCTTCTACCTTTCTTTTTCTTTCTTGTCTTTTCTTCGTTACTTCCTTCTTTTCTTTCCTTCCTTATCATTCTCTTTCATTTTTTCTCATATTAATCTTTTCTCTTCCCTCTGTAATTTTCCTTCTTTTTTTCCTTCTTTCATTTTCTTCCTTTTCTCTTTTTCCTCCTCTCTTTTCCTCCTCTTCTTGTCTCCTTCCTTTTCCGTCTTTTCTTACATCTTCCCTTTTCATTTTCCCTCTTTTCTTCTAACTTATCTCTGTTTCTTTCCTTTCATTTCGCGTTTTTGCAAGAAGTAGACCTCTTGTTTTCTTTTTTTGAGGGGAGGGGGGTGGGGGGATTGCAGTTTTATATTTTATATTGTCTAAATTACATAATTTCCATACGTTATTTTAATGTGTAATATGTTTTCTTGTGTTTTCACAATATTCAGGTATCTAGTTTGGTCATTATTTTGTGTTCTATATCTTCTTTTTTTATGTTTACATGTGTTTTTATATATTATTACTTAACAGATTGTACGTTAAATTATATGCTTCTTGCATGACAAATAAATTTCGAATCTTGAATTTAAGTAAGCAAACAATGGCGATAGGACTTACGTAATTGAAGACCAATACTTTGTCGCTTCGTACAGCTTTCACTAAAAGTTCCGACTTTGGTACGTTCGATGAGATAAGCTGGAATAGGAAACGAATAATGAATTTATTTCGCGTCAACATTATATATTACAAAATTGAAAATATTATCTACATAAATAAAAATTAATAACGCTTATAATAATGTAGTGTGTGTAATCCAACGAATAAAAAGGTATATTATGTTTTACATTTTATGAATGATATCAGTACAATCAAAATGTAAACTTTAAACAATATATTCCTAACCCGGATTCCCGAATAATTAGATGTTATATAGATCTACAATCATTTGATTCGAAAAATATACGTTATATTAAGCTCCACAAACTTTTACTACAATTTACATGTACACGCCCCGAAATCTTATGAAATTCTTTTTTCTTCTAACAAACGTACACAAAAACACACATGGCAACGGTTTAATAATCACCATCATACATGTATATATTTAAATCGTTAAATAAATACTGCAAAACTTAACGTCTTAACTTTAAAACCCATATTGCGTTTCCATACTTCATGCGGTGCAAAAATGTAATCACCATGGGTGTTATCCAAACATCGATAGTGTTACGTTTAACACAAATGAGATTGAATTCTAAAACTTTTCTGGTATTAAAGTTGGGCAACGCCTTGAGCATGCTGAGCATTTAACTTTATTAACCCATTTTTTCACTAAACTTCGATGTTCAAAGTGTGAATACTTTCCTACGATAAACCTTTGAGTTAACCTACATCAGTTTGGCCGATGAATGGAATTAAACTCTTGATCTTATGTCATTAAATAGCAAACTTGTATTTTACTAGAATTTGTATTTAATTGCAGTCCGCATTGAACTGCTTCGAGGCAGTGATCGGAAGAATTAAGACAAGCTGTAGTCCCACATACCAATATTCGTGGTGGTGTGAAGTCTCGTCCACAGGCGGTTATCTCCAGCTGCTGTTCGGCATACCACTGTAACTCGACGATTTCGTCTCGGAAGTGAGAAAATTCTTCTTTCGTCTTCTCGCCTGAATTTTTGATAAAAACAAGGATTTATTAAGTACATGTAAGCATCTCTGCCTCAGTGTCTCGAGGTACATCGCTGTGAAGAGATTCATCATACGATGTTAGTAACGATGATTGCACGCAGTGTTTAGAATTGAGTGTAGAATAATAAGTACTGAAGTTACGTAATGCTACTTCTGAGAAACAAAAGCTACAAAGTTTAAAAATTTGTCTACAGATCAAAATTGTTTGAGTTGTACATCCAAACTTGGAGAAGTTAATTGACACAATAAAAGATGAATATAGGGCAAAAACAAACATTGTCACACTTGTCGATTTCCAATAATCAA
>JZLH01S0410750.1:2323-33472 GCA_001188425.1 Eucidaris tribuloides | reverse complement strand
CAGATTTGATGTCTTGCGAACCCGTTAAAAACAGGATTTTGCGCAATGATTATGACTGTCCATAGTTTCATTATGGTAAAAACAAGTGGGAGGCAATAAAAAAGGCAAATGGTTTAATTGGTCAGTTTTTAACATTATACCAAAACTTTGTTATTGGTAGACCTTTGAATGATACATCCCCCCAGAAAACGATTGTTTTTATTTAAACGCAGCGATTTCTACATGTATCTCAACCTAAACTCTTTTACAAAGTACGACTGTGTGCCATAATATTCAAATTTACACGGAACTCTCATTTCTTATTTCACCCCTCGGTGCTGCACATGTAGGATTTTTTTTCACTGTGGATACATGGAGAAGCAACGTTGCTCAGACATATACCAGTCATCGTTTTTGTGTGTCTGTATATTGTTGTGATCAACACAAATTTTACAGTGCTATTGTTGTTGATCCCACCGTCGAAATTTTGTTCGGTGCAATATCAAAGTATAGGTGGATAATTAAGGGGTTAACAATTATGCTTCTTAATATAATCTGAATCATTAACAGTCTTATTTGTAAAGCCATTCTATTGCTCCCCTGATTTGCTCTAATTCTAAAATATGCCCCCTCCCCTAATCACCATCGTCCGACACTTATGGGTGGCGTAATTTAAGTAAGCGCGCGCACTAATTTTCTGAAAGGTTTCAAACATTAAGTGTTTTGCGGCGCGAAAAGGGTATATTACCAGGAACCGAAGTCAGTAAGTCACACTGAGAGTAATTAAAAATACATTACTTACGTTGCAATACATTTAATTGACATGTATACAGGAAATTGACTTTTGGACGAACTTCTGCCCCACAAACCACTATTTGCTAAAGTGCCCGCCTATCACACAAAAACGTTCGATACGATCAATACAGAAATCGAATCGCAAGTGTTTCCTCAATGAATGTTTGTCAAGGGACCTAGATGGAAATGTCAAATTAAAACACGTCATCATGCATAGCGATAAAGATGAAAAAACAAATAAAAATAAAAAATAAAAGACCCCACCCCACCCAGGTGCCAATCATTAAAAAAAAATTAAAGTTGAACTGGCAACTCTTATAACTTAATAACTTTGTTATTTCCATTTTTTTACACACACACAAAAATCGAATGGCCGTTTTGTATTCAGGCTACAGATTCACTGACAAGTTACATTAGATCACTCCAGTATTAAAATCGACGTTAGTTTGCGACACGACCAGAGCCCACAAAATAACTTGCGCAACACAGTGCTTCCCTTGTCGAGGAAATTAACTTGTTCTAAGGAAATTTTGAAGATTTAAGGGAAACGTTTAAGGTAATGTTTTCATTTCCGGAAATTTACAATTATGAGAAAAATATAGCTATATGTGATTGCACTGTTGTGTCCTTCCAGGATTGGCATTGGAAGCGATCTTACTCCGGCAAGGAGTATTCGGTCGGGAAACGATTTAATATGTCATTTGGGCATATCTTTGTTAAAAATCTGAATCTAAGGAAATTTTGAGGTCCATATAAGGAATTTTTTGGTGGAAGCAACAAACACAGACATAAACACATACAGAAAGACAGTACAAGTGATATGTAGGGGTTTACTTGGGCTATGTTATCCGGGAAATATGGTAGGATTAGGTAATATATAATGCCTCATAAATGCCCTCTTCACTTTCGCGTGTGGTAAAATTATCCATATCTCCATGCACTACATTATCCGTATTGTACAAGTTATTCCTCTTGTAAATAGTTCAAAAGATTATATTTTATCTAGTATTTGTTAATTCCAACCGCGGTAAACACAACAGCTCAGACAATAATTTTGCAGGTCACTGTCCCATTTGATCAGAGAAAGACATTCGATTTGCTATTGAATGAAAATTGTCAAAGTGCAAGGTAAAAAACTTATCACCATACAGCGTTTATGACGAATACCAAACAACGGTTTGCAAACGACTTTTATTCCTTCCATCAGAGTTTACAGAGCCACATTTTAAATGTTATACTAAATATCTTGCACACAGTAACACTCGTTCTTTGCTAACAAATTGGAAATGTGGATATCCGGTAACACTCGCCGGATCCCGTGTATTTTACGGTTACCGGCAATTACTATACAGCGTGGCCCAAAAAGAATGCCACACATGCGATCGTTAATTTCTTCAACATCATCCACAAAATGTTATTGCTGATTATTTTATGGGTTAGAACATTCTTTTTCCAACAAAATGATACCATGATCATTGATTTTGAGTCATTCGTTTGGGTCCTGTTGCCATTTTTCCGAGGCAATGTCATTTCCCAAATTTGCCAATTTTTCATCAGCGGCGGTCATCCGAACACCGAGATATTCTCGCGTCTCAGCTTGCCATACCAGATAAACCGCGATGACAATGGAGATGCAGCTCACATCGTCTTCCTTATCAAAGCGAGGGCATTCCTGCCCTTTGTTACGGCATACCTTATTCGATGGCACACCTTAATGTGAGAATATTTCGGTGTTCTGATGATCGCTGGAGGTTACAAAATAGCAAATTTAGGAAATTATATTGCCTCAGAAACATAGCCCTAAGATCCCAACACCTCAATCAAAATTGATGATCATGGTATCATTTTGTTGGAAAAAGAATGCTCTAACCCAAGAAATAATCACCAATGACATATTTTGAATGACTTTGAAGAAATTAACAATCGCATGTGTAGCATTCTTTTTGGGCCACGCTGTCTAGTTCAAGGTCATACATGTATGTACCTTCCGCCCACGTTGTTGCTTCAAAACTTGCTTTAATTAGTTTATAAGTACAAAGTTTATAATTGAATTCACCCGAAAATATTGTGACCACAAACTTATTTGCAATTCATGGAGAATAACTATGAATTTTGCTCGATTGGGTGAATATTTATTGAGCGACTTTGAGGGAAGGTTAGGGTCAGATATGCATGGATAATTGCATCAGGTTTCTGTACATATTTCGCTGGAGCTACCAAACATAATCGTTTTTTAAAGGACTGGAGTAATCATAACGATATCTACACTGAAGTTTCAGCAAAAATATAAAATATGGTGTTTTTTCAACACGTTTGTGGTTCTAACGTGTTCTTTCCCACACTGAACAGCATAATATTTGGTATATTACACGGTCACAATAATACCCAAGGATTTCATAATATCTCCTTCTACTTCTTCTACTGCTAACACAATCACTGATCTTACTACTACATGTATTATTACCACTAATATTGCATCTACTACTACTACTACTACTACTACTACTACTACTACTACTTCTACTACGTCTACTACTACTACTACTACTACTACTACTACTACTACTACTGAGAAAAGTAGGAAATCATTTGAATTTTAATTCAACGTTATACAAGGCTTTATGTCTATATAACTTATTCCTCGCATAGGTGAACGTGTACATACTGTAGAATGGTGGTTTAAAAATTACATAATGCTGTTTCCTATATAGATGAAACACGCAACTATTGTTTAAAAGTTTGACACTAGTTTTGTAAATATTCGTTGAGCCCAATTTTCACGTTTGTGAAAATATGAAACAATAGTTGTGTGGTTTATAGCTAACAGTGTAGTTTTACACAACCATTTTTAATAGTACATAAATACAAATTGATAAAAAGATACAGTAGATACATGTAGATAGATAGGTATGTAAGTAGATAGATGGATAGATAGATAGATAGATAGATAGATAGATAGATAGATAGATAGATAGATAGAAAGACATGTAGATACAAAGGCTGATGATAGACATGTAGGTACATGTAGACATATATATATACACATACACGCAGAAAGATAAACAAATAGATAAATGAAGAGCTTATTTCCAAAAGGCGCTAAATCCACTTTCGTAACTTTGGAGAAAAGTGCATTTGTTTTCCCGATTTTGTACATGCGCCTATGGAAAAATCAAAATTAAACTCAAGATATTTCGAACTTGCATGTGGAATTTGGCTTCAAATTTGATACTATAGTTAGATAAATACGTGGGAAATGTGTTGATGCTAATAACTCAGTTTTAGTGGAAAATGGATTTAGCATCTTTTGGAAACAAGCTCTTCAAATATAGACATATGGATAGATAGATGAATGTATACGCGGTGTTATATATCACACATACATACAAACATACAAATATACAGAAATAGGTACAAAAGACACGTAAACAAACAGACACATTAAATTACATCGAAAAATTCATTTCTCGATGTAATTATGGTTTACAGAGTGCACAGACTGCACTAGAAATGATAGATCATATTTACCGATTTCCATCTTAAATTCCTTCTTCTCCGGATCCGGTCCTCCATCTCGCCACGCACGCGCTCTAAATCTTCGTTGTTCCTTCCGTTCAGCCAAAACTAGAATAGAAAATGAATGGTAAACGTGTCTGAAATAAGCTAGCAATAGTGGATTATTGTCTTAGTTACTAGATCGTATTTTAAACAAAATGGCGTTATCTTCGTCTGATGTGGACTTACAATATTATTAACCGGTTGCCTCCAAGATCGTGTAATTTCCATAGGGTTAATACATGACACATCCGGTTTCGGTATCCAGTGGATTAATTACAATTATGCTGCAAAACACCGTGTGTTTCATTTAGCACCCAAGGTGTTACCAAATATACGGTAAGTACTAGATACCGATACGTTCTTGAATTCAACATTCAAGGTATTAAGGGTAATACGATGGGTGTTTCAAGCATTTCTCTCTGTGTTTAAATGATACAAAGCGTGTTCAAACTCAACACCATATAGCCTAGTGGTATCTATATTGACAACAACATGGG
Source organism: Eucidaris tribuloides (assembly GCA_001188425.1). NCBI lineage: Eukaryota > Metazoa > Echinodermata > Echinoidea > Cidaroida > Cidaridae > Eucidaris > Eucidaris tribuloides. Next base: position 28,643 of record JZLH01S0410750.1, on the reverse strand, counting down.
TGTCAAATTTAGCCCCCGGACTTTTTACTTCGTTTACGTTTTACAATTACATGCGATTAACATCAAAATCTATCAATTTCTTTATCAAAAGACAGTTATATACAAAGTAGGCCTAGGCTATAGGCCTAGTCATTAAGTTATACAGTGTGCATTACGACTCTAACCCGAAACGCTATTGTGCGTATGTGTGTATGTGTATGTGTGTGTGTGTGTGTGTGTGTGTGTGTGTGTGTGTGTGTGTGTGTGTGTGTGTGTGTGTGTGTGTGTGTGTGTGTGTGTGTGTGTGTGTGTGTGTGTGTGTGTGTGTGTGTGTGTGTGTGTGTGTGTGTGTGTGTGTGTGTGTGAGGCTTATCAAGGGCGTAGGCTGGTTTGGGCACGGGGAGGTGCACATCTTGGGGAGGTGGAACTAAAGTGACATGGGGAGGTGCATATCTTAGGGAGGTGGAACTAAATTTGAGTAAACAACGCAGAAAAAGTGGTACACTCTTCGTTTTTGCTTGGCCGAGGCCCCGGAAATCCTAATGAGCTCCTGCGGGGGGGGAGAGGCGGGGGGGGGTGCAGTGCAGCCAGTGCACCCCCCAGCCTACGCCCTTGGGCTTATGTTCTATACATGATTAACACGTAACACTTATGTTAAAAATATTGGTACAGTATATTAGCTACTGTAGTTATGACTTAATTAATTTCAGATCACTAGGCGTCTAGCTTCATTCATTCTTGCAATAATAAGCTATTTTACTAAAATTTAACCTCAAATAATGGAATCAGCTTTAATGTGAGATTCAAGCGATTCTAATCATTACAAATTACAAATGAAACAGCATGAACTGTGATGATGATAATTACCGTGACAGTATGGTAAAACCCATCGGATACTACTTTAAATTAATTTTCACTAAGTATGCACGGCCAGGTAAGCATGTCCTTTGAATGATTAAGATGAAACCCGGGATGAAACATGGGTCTGATGGAGGGGCGAAGAGGTTTTCCAGTGCGTGATGTGAAAAAAAAAATGTTAATGAATTAAACGTTTTCAATACGTGATGGTGCATAAGTACATTTAGTTTAAATCATAATTGTTCACGTTTCTTGTTATTGTATTTTGAGATTTGTTTCAAAAACATAATTTGATAACAATCTACTGGCGTAGTATGTGAGAGGCAAATATACATGTACGTTATGTTTATTCATTGAAATGATAGACGAGTTGCAAATTATCCGGACTATTAATGTAGCACACAACCAGAGCAGCCAAGTGGTACTGATTTTCAGTAATTTGTACTGAAAGCGGCAAAGTATACTGACGATTGCAAGAAAAATACTTATGTTAATAATTCAATTTTGTGAAATTCTAGTGCATTTATGTTAGAATTACTGATTTTGATTCAAAATATGGCAAAATTACTGATTTTTAGCAGTGAAATTACTGAATGATATTGATGAAAGTTGGCAGCTCTGTGGACCCATGTCCTGTCTTTAAACGATGTGTGTGTATTATGTTGATTATGGTGTGGTGAGAGTCACAAAAATAAATGCATATATTACATATTCAATATGCAGCCAAGACATGCATTGAATGATATAAAGTTCACCAATGATTTTCGAAACATTGTGCGGTATATAATTATTTCAACAGTATACGTTGTCGTGAAAGCTTCAAAATGATTACGTTTACAGATATGGTAACCATTACAGGACTGACAGAATTTAGCTTCCTTAAAGCAACGGTTTAAAGAGGATCTAGAGTAGGGCCTACTGGTTGATGATGGAAAATCTTTCATCAAAATTCCACATTTCATTGGTTTCCATGTGAAAGTATATTACATGTACATTATAATATGGAACTAAATCACTTCAAATGTAATAAATAGTTGTTGAATTAAGCAGTGAATTTTCTACCTTAGTACACCTCAGTTGCACTATCAACAATTAACATTGTCCCACATAGTAGGGATTTATGTAGAGGATTTGTCAAAAACGAAGTGTTCTGTTGTTTTCAACCACTCTCTCTTGTATTAAATTGACATTTTCAGAATACCATCTGTTCACAAAAGGTTTGAAAACAGTTGATATTAAAATTATGTTGTTCTGCAAGTACTTAATCTTATCTTTAACTGTCGTCTACAAGTTTTACAACGTCAATAACTTTTTTTTATTGTGGATGATGTTCATTAACGAGTGGTTCTAGTAGTGGGAATGGAAGTGTAATGTGATAAACCACAAAGACCACACAAACATAGATTTTTTTATTGGAAACTGGCACAACATTGCAAATATAAGTTTCATGAGTTAATCATTTTGGACGATACAAGATGAATAATTGTACCATGTGCACTGATTCACATTATACCTCTTCTTCTGTATTGCAAGCCGCTATCTATACGTTCAGTGCCTATAGTGTGAAATTTCGTTATTTGCGAAAGAAGAACAACGCAAAAATGATTGTCAAAACTGGTAATACATGTAATATTCTCTACTGTGGCTCTTAAGTACGTAAGCTAGTTTGGGCGCGTGAGAATGTCCATATCTTAGGGAGGTGGAACTAAAGTGGGGAGGCGAGGGATACACCACACGACAAACATCATTGCGTAGCATCGCGTATTACATGTATGACATTATTCTCGAGGTTTATACAAATTATTTCATGTAATGGGACCACCCCACATATTAGACGTAGATAATTCTAATTATACAATAATTAACTGTTCCAGTGCCTGACACTGAAATTCCCCCTTTAATAACCGCACCAGTTCATACCTTCGCGACTGAGAAATATATATTTTTTATGAACAAAGGATAGGGTATCAATTACCCAGATTTTTCACATTTTGTTTATAATATGCAGTGTGTTATATTTTCTATAGATAACAAAATGCATAATGCATTTATTTTGTTCGCGATTGGTTATAGATGATATAATACATCCACAAGTATTGTTTAAAGCAATATCCTTCAAGCAGTTTGCGTACTCTTTAGACGTTAGTATACAGAAACTACGTTTCTTTTACATTGTAAAATATAATTACATTACAGAGTTTGACGTAGAAATGAGATCAGGTACGAAAAATAACGAGAGATAACCCAAGGTAAGTGGAGTGTTAAATGGTTGCATACCTCTTAATTGTTCTTCCTTGGTGAGTGTTTTGGAGCTCGTGGTTTCCTCCCTCGGTGTCGGGGACGTCGTAGTCGAGATATCACTCTCACTCATAAGAGAAGACCGATGACGACGGAAGCGTCTAAAATGTGGAAAAAAATCGGGGAAAATTCAGAAAATGTGATGTATGAAAATAGCGTAAGACCGTGCTGGTTTTGTATTTTATTTTAATGTATAAAGTGCTGCGGGTATAAAGGTGACAGTGAAAAGAGTGATACATCCAGCACACTCAAAACTTAGTTGTTTTTTGTGTGGTTAAGGTAGGTTTGTTCGTCATGTTTAATCAGTAAAAACATTACAATGACTACTTCATGGACAAAAGTATAAGACAAATCGTGGTTTCACATTTACGTCATCAATTGGGCCAAACTGAAACAAAAATAGACCATGTGAATAATAGACCATTTGCGAGCAACTTTCATGAAAACAATTCCCAATTGAAAATACAAGAGAAGAACAACACTTTGAAGAACAAAAGTACACATTGACTTTTCATTATGCGTAAAGATATCTTCCCCCGATCACATTTTGATCCGATATAATTTTGTAATCGACATTGTGATTGAAGATCCATTCACTTTACAAAGTCACAAAGTAATGAAGTGCAGGTGTTATCCCTAATTAGGGATATATAGAAATAAATAGAAGACATCGCTGAAGTAAATCTTCAAATCGTGTAAGATCAAACGTTGAACTGTTGCATATTTTACAATAACAAATAATAATGATATAATTATCATATTGGAGAAACTTCCAGTTGCTAGTAATTATGTTACTTGCAGAAAACAAATATACGGACGGAAATACTTATACCCAGAAAAATTAACTTTTGCTACGTGTAAAGCTATTTTCTATCTTTTATCAGAATGACATTTAAATGTAAATATCAAAGCTTTTGTTTTAAAGTCGAAATGACCTTCGATGTTGTTACCGCAAATAAGTATAAAGTTATTATTTATACATGTAGGAAGAAACGTCGAAAGGCATGTAATTCTAATATGAAAATAATACATCGTGTTGTATCATTTTTTTTTTAATATTTAGGGTAGTTCAGAATAGATATAAGTTTAACATTTTTGTGTACATACCTCTGGATCTTGATCGCCATCTCATTTTCCTTCTGGAGGGCTTTACGATCCTGATAGCCACGGAAAACGCTGTAAAGATAGATTTCGAAATTAGTCCACTTACGCCTCGACATGTTGATGGTATCGTTCGTCGTTTTCTTCGGTAAAAATAGTAAGTAAAAATAGTCCCTATATTCTCCAAACTTTGGTAATATGTTGACGCTCCTTACATTCTCCGAACTTTGGTTATATATGAAAAGTAGACGCTTCCTATATATATTCTCCGAACTTTGGTAATTATGTAAACACTAGACGTTCGAAATCTGCAGTGAAGACAAAGTCTTGTGTATGATGTACTAGAGAATCCAAGATGATTTGAATAAGATGAAGGAAAGTCGGAAGTTGTATACCAGATGAAACTTTTAGAACACTGCTAGAAAAAATCTGGGTGTCTGTCTTCTTAGATGATCTAAAATTCATCAATGAAGTCGCCGTCATAGCATTAGTTTTTCACCAAAAGAAGAGAAAAGCACCACGAGCACTGGAGTTCCAGCCATTGCCCTTTTGGCCGTGGAGATGAAATATCCGCCGTGAAATTCGAAGTTAGTATGAACCACGCATTATAACATTCAATACAAATAAAAAAAATTAAACAACTGCAACATTTCAAGCGCCATTGCTATTTTTGTTCAAGGTTTCCATATCGAGACAATAATTCAATGGCAACAAATAAATACGAGACCGTACAGATTATCAGAAATTGTCATTGATAGACGGTTAAATGATCAGCCAAAACCAATAAACTCCACGTCGGAAATGATAGTATATATACCATGACATGCACTAGAGATATGTGCATCTCTATGGGATTTGCTCAATTACGTTAGTGTGTCTCGTTACCATGGCAACGTATTGACAGCCATCATGCCACTTCTTTCCAATTAAATTTTAGCAGCCAGCTAACGGAGACTGCCACGCTCCAACCACCGAGCCGTATCCACAACAATGTGCTCCTTAAATATTAATGGGTTTAAGTCATCAATAAAAGAGGGCGAGGGGAAATGGATGGGGCAAATGGGGGTCAATATGAAAAATGAGACAAAACAGCTCCGTGTTTGAAATGTCAAACATGATATCTATCGTAAAATGTGTCGAGTGATCATGTGATTGATTTCTGCCTATAGGTTTAGTTATTATGCTAATTACATTTCGACGTTTATGTCATTCACGAAACTGTGTCACTCGTGTTTTATGATCGACCTGCGTTCAGAACCCATTTGTTACCAAAAATAAACATGTTTCGACAAATATTATTTCGTTGAATTGCCACGTCACTGGTAGAACAAATATTATATTTTGTAAGACTAACCCTGCCGGACCAAAAAAAATCAATGTCGTCCTCAGTGTGTTTACATAATGAAGACAGTGTGAACAAAGTGTGACACTATGTGGATTTGGTGCATTTTCACAAAGTGACCCTGTGATCACTGTGTGAACACACTGTGTCAGGGTGCTTACGTTGGGAAGACAGAGTAAACACAGTGTGGTACTATGTGGATTTAGTTTATTTTCACAGTGTGACGCTGTGATCACTGTGTGGTCATAGAGGTCACGCTGTGACGACTTTGTGTTTTTCTGACCACTATGTGGATTTTGTTCATTTTCACAGTGTGACACTTTGATCACCCTGTGGTCGTAGAGGTCACATTGTGACGACCCTTGGGTTTTTTTCTGGCAGGTGACGACCACTCCGTAGATTCGGTTCATTTTCACAGTGTGACACTTTGATCACCGTGTGGTCGTAGAGGTCGCATTTTGACGACCCTGGGTTTTTTTTTCTGGCAGGTGATGAACACTGTGTGGATTTGGTTCATTTCACAGAGTGACACTGTGATCAAGTTTGGATTTTAAAGTATAACCAGTATAGGGTATTTAAATTCGACAGGGTAACGTCCCGTCTGCTAAATTTGACATCTCACTGCTTGTTTGTTTGCTTGATTTCTTCAAACTTCTTGGTTGCTTTTCTGGCAGTGGAGGCCTACAGATCAATTTGATACAGATGTATGGGACGTAGACCTTATGGTTATTGTCGTTTATCTCGGACTTTGCTAAACTGAAAATGAAATACATTCAAGTATGTAAAGAAGAAAGCTTCCCCTCTTTTACAGGTTTATCTCTGTTGTAATTGTCGTATTATTTTGTGTCTTACATCCGGTGGAGTAGCTAGGATTTTTTTCAGTTGGGCCATTGAAGTGTCTTCGATTTGTGGTACTGGGGGAGGGGGCAAAGAAGCATATCCCTTGTCGTTTTTTCCCCAATAGATGTTTTATTTACAATACCATTTTCTTGTTTGCAGTAATTTTCTTGGATGGTCTTACCTCTGAATTTTAGTCACTTTATCCAGCATCTCGGGTTTTTCGTCATCGTCTGCCGCAAAGACGTCGCCATTTTGTTTTTCTTCGTCCTTCTTTTCATCCTTTTGAGTAGGTTCGCAGGCTTCCGTCTGCGGACTGGGAATATTTTTGTCGTTGTTCTGTTCTTGGGTGATAAATACTTCGTCGGACTGTGGCGTTGACGCTGGAACGTTGCCATTTTCTGCAGGATTAGAAAGAGGGAGTGGGGTGATAATAAAACGTAACACGTGCAGTTGTAAGACGTCTACTATTTGAAACAGAGGTGTTAATCGGGGGGAGGGGGTGGGTAGGGGCAGTACCCCCACCATTAATTTTCACAACTTGAAAAATTCATAACACGTAATGCAAGAACATGATTGAAAAGCAGTGCAAGACACTGCATAACCGTTAAGCTTAACATAACAACACTACTACATTTTGACATTTTTTTCTTACTTTTGCCCCCAGTCTGAAAAATGGATCAACACCCCTGATTTGAAGCAGCTATATATTCTTGAAAGCTAACTCTGAAATGTTAGTTACCTGTTTTATGGAACGCGGTTTAAAACAGTATTCATTACACGTTTGGTGCCTTAATCTGTACCAAATAAATAATAATTATGTAATTTTTAGTTATGAATGGAAATGGAATTTTGATTTTTGCAACTTATTTTATCACTTTATTTCAAAATTTGATAATGAAAAATGAAATGAATGTGTTAACATTTGGCATTCCATAGAACAGTCGACTAACTTTCCAGAGTTAGTCACGGGACTAAGTTAGTCCGCTTTCGAAAATACCAGCAATAGTAGTGGGTATTTTCTGCGCTGTACTGGGATTCAATATAATACACACATTTCACAAGTCAACGTCAACAAATTAACGCGTAACTGTCAATCCCTGTTCAAATTTGCTGCTAAGGCTAGCTCGTTATTTCCGTGGCTGCAGTGTCCCCGTAAATATGCATGACGATACGTATAGAAGCAGACTTTGGGCGGCAAGGTTTGAAATACAAGGCACAAACGTCTGCGTCAACAATACTGTAAATTTTTCAAGTAAATAATATACAAATCCAAAAAGTGAAGATATACATAATTACATGTATTCAAATACGAATATATCCCAAACTGCGAGGGTATTTTTCAGAGTGCATGTTATGAATTTAAAATCTGCCAACCTGTCGAAATCATACTTTTAACTACAAGTTAATAACGTCTGGTGTAATCTTGATCATCATGGTAACCAGATCAATTAATTATCGCATTTTGTTCCCGGTATACATAACATCGATTAACATGATAGAATACATGTGCATGTCTTCATAAACTACCAATGATATAGCATTGATATCACAGTGGAAGAGAAGAATTCCATATGCAAAAATTTACGTGGATTAAACAAAATTGCCATCAAGTTTTCGGGTGTTTTTTTTTTGGGGGGGGGTGGTAAGTGTCGATCAAAACTAGTGGCGATATCTCGTAGGCCAATTTTTGTTTTAAATAAATAACATTCACAAATGAAATGATGTGATGAAGCAAAGTACAACATGAAATTTGCTTTTGTCTACGTTTTTGTACCCTCCCTACTCAAAAGTATTGCAACATACACTATAGCACATGCATTTTACGTTGAAGGGGTCTTTCTATAATGATGTCCTAATGAAGTTTATAATTGAAAAACAAAACAAATTATTTGAAAAGAAATCAATAAATATAATTTCTCCTTTCTTCTCCAAGGCGGAGAGATTATCAAATGCAGGCCCACCCACGGCAGAGGGGCTGGAACATAAAATTTGACATTTTTTCGCCTCCCTATAGGGGTGGAGTGTTAATTCACACTAGTATCGTAATTCGGTTTCATATTTCCCGTAAAATAATTTGGATGGCTGGGAAAGACTTCAAACAAACAAAAAATGTCATTGTGTTCCTTTGACACGGTCTCAGAAAGAAGACACCACGCCACAAAGACGAAAGCGCCTCCTATCTTCATAAGATAGTGATAAGGAGAGTACGCCCCATATTTCAGAAAAAGACCTCCTCAATTGTAATTTCTTATTCTTTCTCAATTCTAAAGTCGGTTTATTATTGCAAACATCCTAAAATTTGCTGTAATGCGACGTTTTAGTACATTTGATATTAAGATGTGGAAAGAAGGTCATCATCTTTATATTAGTAGCCTCATCCTCCTTATCACTATCTTATGAAGATAGGAGGTGCTTTCGTCTTTGCGGCGTGGTGTCTTCTTTCTGAGACCGTGTCAGGGGAACACAATGGCATTTTTTGTTTGTTGGAAGTCTGTCCAAGCCGTTCAAACCATTTTACGGGAAATATGAAACCGAATTACGATGCTAGTGTGAATTAACACCCCACCCCTTTGGGAGGCGAAAAATGTCAATTTTTATGTTCCAGCCCCTCTGTCACGGGTGCGCCTGCATTTGATAATCTCTCCGCCATGGAGAAGGACAGAAAAACAATTGTTAATTGATTGCTTTTCAAAGAATTTGTATTTTCCAATTATAAACTTTCTTAGGACATCATTATAGAAAGACCCCTTCAACTCAAAATGCATGCGTTATAGTGTATGTTGCAATACTTTTGAGCAGGGAGGGTAAGTTGTAATCAAAGGATGATTTGCCGAAACAACTCGTGCAATTTTGTTACAGGCCTAATTGTAATATCACCAAGATATAGGTCTACACTCGTCGTTTCTTAACAAGGTCTACATGGTTTACTACGGGAATCAGGGGCGTCGATCCGTTTTTCGGATGGGGGGGGGGGGTCAAAGTAGAAAATGTCAAAAACAAAACTTACACAAATTTGTAATTATTCAATTTGTCAATATAATTGTATATGTTTAAGACTTTTTTTTTGTTCAATTTAATGGGTTTGTCATGCCTTGCACTGTTTTTTTTTATATATCTTTGCATTACGTTTTACGAATTTTGAAGTTGTCAAAATTATGGGGGGGGGGCAAATTGACATGTTTATCATCCCCATATTTTAATTGGGGTGGCAGCTGCCACCCCTCTACCATCCAGGATCGACAACTCTGACAGGAATTCGATTTATTTAAAGCACATAGCCGTAGGGCACATTCAAGAGAAATATACGGAACAGTAACGATTATATTTGTATACAGGAAACGTCTGCCTTTTTTTCAATGAACAGCACACTTCGCAAATATTATCTACCACACTTCAAGCTGTATCATTCAGTGGAAATACTCGATAAGCGGTTTACAAACATCATACTTTGTGCACAATGATTCGCCTAGCCTTTGTGCAACTACTTTATAATGTTAAATGTTAACATAATGTTATTGTTTGCATACATTATACAGTTACACTTCACTGTAAAGGGTGGAATACACAAATGTATTACAGGAAAAGTTATTTCAAGTCTATACGATGACAGACTTACAGAGATTGTAGGTTATTTCTAGCTAAAGCCAATGATGAATTGGAAAACAAACATAATACGGAGACTACCATAACTTTAGCTCAGGAACAAATCCTACAGGTTGTTTGCGCAACATACTCTACTGAAGCCCCGCAACGTGCGGATCCGCGAAACAGTGAGCGTACTGTATGTACTTTTCTTCTTGTGTTTGGTATTGAAAAGGAAAAGTGTTGATTTAAAACGTAACAGTTCCGCTGCGTTTTGGAGAGTTCTGTAAATAGAATGAGAACATGTATCTGGTGGCCTTTCACGGGTTAGCAAACAAATACACGAATGAGACGGTGAAGGATTGATTGATTGATTTCATGATGTTGTTAAGGCGCGCTGGACAAATACGGATGAAGGAATTCTTCCGGCACTCTTACCAGGTGTATGTATGTTAAGTGTGGAGAGAGACGGGACTAGTCGAGCTGATCAAACATGAGCGTGTGCATGGTTTGACTGAATGATATAATTTTGGCGCTCGGAATGAAACAAAAGCAGCACCTTAATTGGGTGCAATTTTGCATCCTTATATACACGATCACACCTGAATGGTACGCTAGAAAGACTTTGCAAACTTCAGGGTACAAAATATTCCCCATAAAAGGCGGAGGGGAAAAGGTGCAAACAGCAAAATATCAGAGAGAGATACCGGTGGTAATGCAAAATGGCGCCCAGCGTACCCACAAATCGTGTGCAAAGAAACAATTAATTTCGTTATTCCTTGGTGAGAGGCCAAATGTCTGTCATCTAAAGTAGACGTGTCTAAAATAATAATTCAGGCTTCTGCATGAGTGCTGCATTGTTTTTTTGTATTTCCCTCATAATCAAGACTTTAAGGTCAGTATTAAGGCCTATTGTCCAGGCTGAACATTGTCGTAGTTGTGGAATGCACAACTTGTGCGCAGTGAAACTTCACTGGGTTTACGCATCTCACGCAGAAATGGATTGAGTTTAACGTAAAATGTCAAAATTGGAAATTGAGACTCCATTGAATCGTCTGATTTATATCAGACTAGAAATCCCCGTGGCATAAGCTTGAATGCCATTAAATTAAAACAAAACTAAAATAGTTTATAATGATATGACAACGAGGTTATATTCGATCGATTCATCAAACTGGAAGCATTATCGTTCATTCGTCTATGCCAATGTACACAACAATACGAAATCATTCGTACAAAAGCGTGAAAGAAAATACCAATCCATATATCGATCACACCTGCATGGCGCAACAGTGCTGTTTTCTATTTATATGTCGTGGTTCGTTGACCAAGTAAACTGCACACTTGAGTAGGTTGTTTGTGTCAAGAAACTCAATTATTTGCCAGATAGCGGGCAACTCTCGACAAATCCTTAAAGAGCAAATTGTTTGGGACTGTTCTGACAATGTGAAATTCGTTTCCCCACCCGTTTTTGTTGCGTGTATAAAGTTTAATGAAGGAAAGTGGTCACAACTCGACAAGTATGAATTTTATGAACTTCCACTTGAACATGGTCTGTAACTAGGCAAATTATTGATTTGTCGTTGTCGGCATTGAAAACAGAAAGTATTACAATGCGGATATCGACCGGGATATTGACATTGACGGGTGGGGGCGTCTTTGACATTGCGTGTTAGGGACATTACGGATTGGGGACCGGTTGAGACTTTCATCCGTCTGCAAATCATTGCGAATCTTCTTGCCGCATTGCACATCGGAAAGTTGGGGGGGGGGGTTCATCACTAATCTAAAGTCATTTATAATGTAGAGTTGTCTTTATCTCTAACAAAGTATTCTTTCTATATATATATATATATATATATATATATGAAAAGAATTTCTGCAATTCCAATCTCACTGCATTTTCTCACTAAAATATGACGAATACCTGCACATCTGTTCACGTAAAACGCTTGTTTTTATGCAAGTGTTGTTGAGAGATACTTAATAACAGATCCTACAATTTGATGATTTTGACATCTTTGCACTGAATAATTCTCCCTTTCTTCCTTTCCTTCCATCATTTTATCAATTTTCCTTTAACATATCTTTCATTTCCCTTATACTTCTTCTTTCCTCCTCTCTGTGTTTTCTTTCTTTCTTTCGTTTTGCTTACCTTTTTCTTGCTCTTAAATCCAACATCATGTTTTTCTTAGAACATAATACTCGCAAATCTACCAAAACTTTTATCTCAACAGCATGCCTGAAGTTATATCATCCCATACAAACTAACGCATTTTATTCTTGTATTCCTGTCAATAATACACTACGTCAGTATCGATTTTCCACATTTCACTTCGATTCCAGACATCACTCAGGGATCGTTCCTTCTCTTGTAGAGCCTCAACGCTAAACGTAACCATGTGATTGGTCTTTTGTTAAACATTACAGAAAATTTTATATCGATCGCACTATTCAGTGTTATTAGGATATCACACTATTATCATGCCCGATTTCATTCCGTGTAACATGCACATGAACAGCTCTATAGGCCTACATCCGAGTATGTTTCGTTGCCAGCGTCATTGTTGTTGTTGCTGCTGTTTTTCCTTAACTTGATATTTGTCTGGTTTCTTATAAATGAGAACATCCGCTTTATAGATTCATGTTTCCAAAGCATCGATATTTTTGTAAACATAAGCAGACAAGGTTATCATAAGAAAATCCTCAAATTCGTGTATTTCAAATTACACAAGTTACTGCCGCGAAACAATGCACAAGTTTATGCATGGATTCAAAGTTTATGTGAAAACAATATCACAAAACGAGACGACAAATCTTTGAATAAGTTCGTGTCACTTTTGTCTAGAATGGCGTAAATTATTGTTTCATTTGTTTCAAAGACTTGGCGGTAGAATTTTATCTGATACATCTAGGCCTAATCTGCATTATGTTTCTTCTGATTTCCATAAGCTTGACATTATTTTCAATGCTTTTTTAGTTTGATAACGCGCATGCACATGTAAGATAGGAAGCGAGTTATTATTTGAGTTTATAAATTCGAACGAGTGTATTACATTTAGAATACGAACTTGGGTAATTGTTAGTTACTTATTTCAGGCATAAGGATCATGTTCCTCATTCATTAGATTAGCAGCTACAGATCCAAATATAATACACAATATTTTCGTTGGGGCTCTTTGACTAAATTTTTACTCGAGTTAAACTTAACATTTACAGAAGATGGTATGAGAGTTCTTCCAGTGACAAAGCAAAAACAATCAATGTCTCTCAATAAAACAATTGTACTATTGACGCAATGAATATCCAGGAAATTATGGTGACTTTTGCGGCCACTTTCTTGTTTAGTATGTGTCATCGGATCGCTAGCAAAATTGAGATTCTGTTGTGTAGAATTATTACGAAAGATATGAATTATGATTCGACATATGATAAGTTCTTAAAATGTTTTGAAAGTTTTCTGTATTATTATTATTATTATTATTATTATTATTGTTATTGTTATTATTGTTATTATTATTATTATTATTATCATTATTATTATCATCATCATTATTATTATTATTATTATTATCATTATTATTATTATTATTATTATTGTTGTTGCCTTTATCATTATCAAAGCTAATGTGATAGTGGGAAATGGAAGTAGGCCCCCTAGTACACTTTATTTATTTATTTATTTATTTATTTATTTATTTATTTATTCATTTATCTATCTATCTATCTCTTTATGTATTTATTTATTTATTTATTTATTTAATTTATTTGTTTATTTATGTATTTATTTATTTATTTATTTTATTTATTTATTATTTATTCATCAAGTCTGTTTATCTGTTTCTGTACTTACTCTTTTCAAATAGCAAATACCTCGATTACCCCATCCGATCCCCAATCTTACACCCCTTAAACAGATTTATTTCCTTTTCTTGAAAGGTTTTTATTTTCATCTCACCTCAGTTTAACAATAGACACACAATAACAATGATGTAACAACAACAAAAAAGAATAAAGAGTGCTATTTTGATACACGCCCAACAGAGACCATGGCATTACCGAAGCATTTTGTGGAGGCAACGGGAATAAGTAGATTATTGATTGACACAAAAGGTGGATGGGGAATAAAATCATATGGGGACAATGTGAACAGCGACCTTCGTTGTGACAAATGTGAAGTCATGCATATACTTTAATAGTGTTACCATTCATTCGAGTATTATCAATCTGTGACAATGTGAGTTTGAGCTTTTATTCGCATGTGCTTGAATCTAAATGTACTTATTGAAGTTTGTTAACCTGTGAGTTAATACTTGAACCATAGCATGCTAAGTTTTTAACATTTTTGCCACACACAGCTTACCTACTCGTACTACGTCTTCAGAAAAAATAAACTATAATATTTATCAGCGTTTTCAGTGAATCGATTGTCTTTAAACTCTTTTTATGAAGTCATGAAATTGTATTCAAATGGATTTTCTTAACTGTATTAAAGGTAAATGACATGATTGGGGGTAGTCCTTAACTTTGGGGTGAAACTATTCTAGAATCAAGTATACTGAGCAAGTATTTTCTGCTGTGAAAATTTGGTAGTCGAAAGTTCACTCATTCTAAAATAACTTCCACCAATATACCTTGTGCTGTGGGCTCTATTTTTATCGGGGCTCGAGAGAAACAACTTAATGGTAGAAGTTCATGCTTGATTCGACTTAAGTAAACAAATTCAAATTAAATCCTTCCAGCCAGGAGATAAACTCCAGCTGGTGTAGCCTATTTATTTGTATATCTTTCGACCAGTTTGGTTTGAGAAGCATTTTTTTCCTCCCAATCATGTCGCTGCCCTTTAATCTAATAGGCCTTTTTGTTCCAGCAACAAATTTCTTTACACTGAATCTGTTGTTAAGAGATCATGGGGTACAGGACATTTTATTTGCTGTATCACATCTCTGGAACATATTACTACAAGAAATGCAAATTGCCACCTCCATAACTCAATTTAAATCCGTTTTGAAGATTGCTTTCAAACTATGAATCTCACGTTCACTGCACCATGAGCACTGTTCAAGGTGGATTTCGGATTTTCGGGATATTTTATTATCATTATTATTACATAATTCTCATTATTATTTTCATCATGTATATTATCAGTTATGTCAGTATTATCATTATTAGTATCACAATTATCATTGTTATCATTATAATAATAATAATAATAATTATTATCATTATTATTATTATTATTATTATTATTATTATTATTATTATTAGTGGTAGTAGTAGTAGTAGTAGTAGCAGCAGCAGCAGTAGTAGTAGTTGTAGTAGTAGTAGCAGCAGCAGCAGCAGTAGTAGTAGTAGTAGTATAGTAGTAGTAGTAGTAGTAGTATCATTATTACTACTTTACATTCTAAACAAACGTAATAAAACCAGGGCCACCCACACTCGCACGGGCACAAATACTAAAGTGACGCTAAAAATCTACCCTCAAGTTCTTTTAGAATTTTGCTCATTTGTCCATGAAAAATATGATTTGTCAAACCCCATTAGATATCTTTGTAATATGTTTACAAACGTCACCGGACCTAACAAGGATCAATGAAGATGTTGCCATAGGAACAACAAACTTTAATTGTTATGATAACTTAAAGGTTTTGTTCCTAGAGGTTATCCCAATGTGAATGTATTTCTGCAGGGCTTGTTTCGGACACAGTAGACGCGACCTTGAAAGTTGGTGTTCTATGTATTGCTTTTCATTTTAAATGTGCGTAAAAACGGAATGAAAACTACATATGTTGGGATTGTAGGATTTAGTTAATTTCAAGGAGGGTTATAAAAGTTATACAGGCCAGTATTAAGAGTAAAAACACTCTTAACTGAATAAACCATTCGGAACAATCAAACACAATACGATTTCTTTGCCATTGGTGCCGATCCTGAAGAAACAAAAACGTTTCCACGGAAATTTTCAAGCGCTAGTTCCCTATATAATATGACACACCATTTTTGCTTCCCAAAGTATCTATCCAAGATAGTCCATAGTCTGTTCCTTATATGCAAGTATTCATGATAATGAAGTTCTTCCAAAAAGTACATCCAGTACCAAAATCGCTGACCATGCAAGACCTCCTAAAAACGGCGGCATTTCAAAGCTTGACGTTTCTCTATTGTATAGAGAAATCAATATACACCGTACCGGTCTTCAAATTTTAATGTAGTACTTTTCAACTAAAGTTATCCCTGATGAAGCTTCTATGAGGCTTGTCTGACCAATCAACTACTATAGCTTATAACCCTCTGAACCCAAGAAATCCATAACTTTACATACTTATCGGTAAATAATAAAAATGAGATTCAGCTAGAACTTACCTGTGTGTTTGCCCGAGTTTTGCTCTTCTTGCTCTCTTCTCGCCTTTGCGCGCTCACCAGCCTCATTGAAAGCTACGGCAGCACTGAAAATATAAAGAAGATAGTTAGGCCTATAAGAAGGACAAGTTGGATTTGGAAGAACGGTGGATCAGAATGCTTGGCGAAGGTGAATGGAGTACGTTGGTATGGACATGTGTTGAGGAGAACTGTTTATCTTGTTTTGAGAAGAGCGCTTGAGTTTGAGGTGGTTGGTCAGAGGGGAAAGGGGCGGCCGAAGAAGACATAGAAGAAGCAAGTGGTGGAGGAGAGTAGGAGGGTTGGGTTGAAGGAGGATGCACCAAGTAGGGCGAACTGAAGGGAGGGTGCGAGGTAAATCCAGCTACCCCCCGTAATCGGGGACAAAACCGGATTTGAAATCTGGATTGCACGATTATACATGAGAGTTACAGTTACAAACAGACAATATCAAAAACATACATTTACATCGCATAATTATTCATGTAACCTCTACAGAGTTCAACAAGCGTGAATGTGTTAACTCATAAAAGCATTATTCTCCAAATCGCGCGCTACGAGAACCTAATATTAAATCAGCTCAGCGGGTAAAGTCGTAATTGGCAGGTAAACTATAAAGAATAGAAATTTTCGACCATCTTACCACAACCGACGATAAAACAAGACATCAACTAGTAATTAAAATCTAATTATGAAAGGCAACTGATAAAGTGATTGAGGGGTAGCATCTTTGGTGATGTAAGCGGTAATATCACCACTGTTGGATAATCTCACATAGAATCTTAATTAACTTCTCATTGATTTTATTGTTCGACGCCAGTTATCTTAAGTATCTATACAATAGAGAAACGTCAAGCAATGAGCTAATTTTACGTAAGTTCTTACTCAATATTCAACAAAATAACTAACATTATTATTAATTGCACGTATGATTTGTTTTGTGTAATGCCGTGAATGCCGATTAGGAGATATTTTACAAGGTTTGTGCTGTTACATAATATCACGTTACGCGTTGGAAACATTAATTGTGTGTATGAATGTACACATTACATACTATGAAATACGTCAGAAGGTTTTACGTGGCACAAGCAATCAAAGTAGTTTTACTCTTTCCCAAAACATAACTCTAAAAAGAATTGGTCATAATAAACAATGCATTGACACCAATTAATATAATAGTGGCTATGTGTCCGTCTCCAATTTTAATCAAATTTGACCAATATTTCAGTAGCATGTAAAAGATTATTGAGTCATTTTGACCAAAATATTATTCGATTTTGGCCATATACTCGGTTGGACACAGTCATATCCACCAATATACTGGCTATTAGTCTAATATCCTTACTTGGTGGATGTTTGTACCGTAATGATGGAGGGCGTACTCCCATACGATCGCATGTCTCACACGATCTGGTGAGAATGGGAGCGAAAGCTAACTCTGGCGCAAAATCGGCAAATTAAATTGTTCTGAACAAATAGCCAACTAATGAAAATAGGGGGTCTAAATATACATGTATACCTGAATATCAACTAAATGAAAATGAAATTGTATTTTATTTTGTACTCCTTTCCTGTATAAACACGACAACCAATAAGGGATCTATCTGACAGCAATAATAATTTCTTTTGGGATTATTCTTAGACATTGGTGTTTGTACTATAAGTTTGTACTGTTTATATTTATCTGTGTTACGAAATTGTAGTATTGTTAAAGATAAATGGCATGCTTGGGGGTAGTCCTCAACTTGGGCTGAAACTATACTCTAGAATCAAGTAAACTATGCAAGGATTCTCCTGTGAAAATCTTGTAGTCAAACGTTGACTTATTCTAAAATAAATAATGTCAATTTCCCTTGTAGCAGGGAAGCCTGTTCTGTGGCTCTCTATGGGTCCTATTTTTATCGTGCCCCGATAAAATTAAAATACTTGTATGTTCATGCTTGATTCTCCTTAAGTAAACAAATTAGAGAAAAATCCTCCAAGGTGGGAGATCAACTCCACATAGTGTATAGTTGGTATATATATATTTCAACTCATTTGGTTCTTGAGGCATTTTCAAGTGTTCCCAATCATGCCACTAACCTTTAGAATATATTTTCATGAAAATTAGATTTAACAATAACAATTATTGCTTATGTCAGTTGAAGACAAGTTCTATCCTGAATAAATTAACGTAATATTACAATTTCATGAAAAGAAGATTTTTGGACCCAAGTGGTGAACATTTTCTGTCGGTATTTTCAAACAGCTTTTATTTCTTAAATTATGAATTATATTGTATCAAGAAATGACAAACATGAGCAAAACTTGAGTGGGATCTCTCACTTTCCATTCTGAATAGTTACTGCTGGTAATTGCACTCACACACACACACACACACACAACCACACACACACACACACACACACACACACACACACACACACACACACACACACACACACACACACACACACACACACACACACACACACACACACACACAAAGACACATACATATACATGTATTACGTTAATATTTTGTGATATATATCAATATAATGTATATAATATATATAATATATATAATATATATGTTTAATATTGATTATCTTGTTACACTATGTATTAAGTGCATATATTGTAGAAACTTTTACAATGTGCATGTACGTGACACCTATAATCTCCCCTTCACGTCAAAACATCGCCATTTCATGTTTAACATTAAAAAAATAAGAACCTCCTCATATCATTAAATTGGTTAGATAAGCTGCTTTTTCATTTTAGCTTAGAATATAATGGCGTATCATCAAACTGAATTCGCATTAAACATTCCTAGATTGTTCAGTTGTAATCAGTATATCAGTAGCTTTAACATGTGTTCAGTAAATCTTCCACTTCCTGCAACAGTCCTTAAAAGTGGTACCTCTACCTTCCATCTCAGGTTAGGACTTTTTTTCAAAGTCCATAAAAGGCTACCAAAGTTGTATCAATACTTACCAAAATTAAAATGACACTCGTAATGCATAACAAAAATATTAAATTACCTCAACTTTTTCTGAATCGTACTGTCTGGTTTCTTTTTCGACGCACCAGACCCCATCCTGCAGTACTGGAAGTAATCTGTTCGACTTTTACTTTCCAAAATAAAAGTTTTAATCAGATCAAAATAGCACCATCATGATTGCATGCACAAGAATGTGGAATCTACGTTTACGTGCACATTTGTTCATGACTCATGTCGGAACAGGCGTGGGTTTTGAAACTTGACGACATGTGTCACGAAGTTACGATATCGTAATTGCTAAACTCTCTCTCTAGATCTCTCCGATTGGTGATTAGCAACAAAGATTTGTTCTTCTGTACTCCAAATTTTCCTGGCAACGTATATCCACGATTCCAGCTTCACGACATAGGCCTATATCCAACTTGGACCAACGCACCGTGGACCACCACATACATACACGCATATGAAACAAATGGCGCCCAAGCTTTCTCGTCTGCTCCCGACGCACAAGTGCAACTAACTTTGTTGACAGACGTTCTCGAAAACGTCAAAGCGAGTGACAAAGTTAGACCAACAAGAGTTGTATAGGTGTGGATATAGTTCTTCAGAGTGGACTGGTTAAAACTTTGTCAGTACCGCCGAAAAATAAATACATTTACAGCTGTACCACGTATGTTTGTTCCACATGTCGTAGCATTTCTTCGGTTCCAGGACATGGTTGTTATGGACGTAGTATGTACACGTCGCGGGGGATACCGTGTGACAATAGAAAGGGTTCCATTGCTCGCCACTGCTCGTCGCTGCGCCCCGTAGACACAGTTCACTGATTACTACCAAAATTCTATGCCGAGGGACACGGGACAGAAGTTAATCGTGGCGGTGTGAAAGATTGTTATAGAGAGATTAGGACCCAAGCTCTATTGAACGGGTTGAATTGAATTGTACGATGGAATGAAAGGGGCAAAAAGGTTTATAAGCGACAAACAGCTTAGAGTTAAGGAGTATCAAGCATGTAAATGAAGTTCCCCAAAACAGTATAGAAACATAGACCAGACAAGCTTACGATGACGTCATTTACGCCATTGTCAAGTTAAATCGGCAAAATCTTGTTTGACTCTTAATCCATTTGATCTGTGGTTAAATCATGATAGAAGACGTAGTAGTTTCTGGAAGGTTGGGAAGCTTAACCCAATCAACCTACACACACTTAAGACGGAACTTAAGAGTGTATGAAGTTACACATAATGGTGTAATAAAGACGTAACAAGATTATCATGACGCCATTTACCGTCCAGTCTATTCGTCGAAATCCAACCTGTAAGTTTAATCTTCACTCCATCTGCAGTAGAAACATGGACCAGACAAGCTTAGGATGACGTCATTTAAGCCATTGTCAAGTTAAATCGATACAATCTTGTTTGACTCTTAATCCATTTGGTCTGTGATTCAATCATGATAGAAGACGTAGTAGTTTCTGAAAGCTTAACCAAATCAACCTAAATACACTTAGGAGTGTACGAAGTTCCACATACATGTAATAGTGTTATAAAGACTTAACAAGATTATCATGACCAGGGGCATTGATCCATGTTTCGGATGAGGGAGGGGGGGGGGGTGAAAAAAATGTCAAAAATATTTCGGCACGCTCCGGGCCCTAACTTGCGATACAGAATTTGGCGCGCGAATCGCGCCGAAAATTGACAATTTTGTATGTTTGATAATATTTTTATGTTAAGTTTAATGGTTTTATAGTGCTTTCCAATACTTTTGAAACATATCCTGGCATTGCATATTATGAAGTTTTTAACTTGTCAAAATTATTGGGGGGGTGGGGGCAAATCGATACGTTTGCCCCCAATATTTTCATTTGGGTGGCGACTGCCCCCCCCCCCTTGCCACCCCAGGTTCGATGCTCCTGATCATGACGTTTCTTACCATCCAGTCTCAGTTTGTTAAATTCCTCTAGGTTTCATCTTCACTTCATTTGTATTACATCTCTCCACCCAGGAGGACTCAGAAAACCACTTTGTGAATGAGTTACCTCCTGAGGGGTCGGGCTAACTCGGCCGACCATGGGCTAAGTCGGCCCTGTCAACTTTCACAGGGGCCAGAGTAGCCCGGAGAGTTTTGAATCTGATCATGAAATACGGCAATATGACAGTTTTTGTGTTGAAAACTAACATAGGCTGATGGATACATTTTTTTCACGCATTCTTTCGATAGAATTGCATAGAAATACGGGGCCAGCGTGTTAGCAATAATTTTGCTTCTTTTTTGCTTAGAGGTGAACATAAAAAACTAGCCCAAAAAGTAACCTTAAAGCATCTTATGTTCACGCTACAAGAAAAAGAGCAAAATTATTGTAAAGTGTGTATTTCATGCACTCTACTATCGAAGAAAATGGGTGAAAAAATAGTATCATGCAGCTAGTTTTCAATACAAGCAAACTGTAAAATGATTGAGATAATTTCATGATCAGGGATTCAAAGCGCTCCGGCGCAAAACTCGACGGCCCCTGCGAAAGTGAGGGGCCGACTTAGCCCAGGGGCCGAGTTAGCCCGGATTCCCTCCTGAGCGCCTATAACAGGCAGCTGGGCTCCTCAGACGGGAGTGGAGGTGGAGCACAATGTGCATGATGATTACGCGGTAATGTGTGAAGTTTTGTGAGACAGCGTTTACGCAGGGATTGCAGGTCTATAAACCTTCATTCACCTTAACATTTAGGCCTACCTTTCATTTAGAACAGCAGACGAGTGAACCATAAAAAAGGTCCTTATTTAAGTTTTTTGACAACACTAAACAAAAATTATAACACATGGGAGAGAGAGCGGTTGGGTGTAAATGTGGTGCGTGCGTGGGTAGTGACACACAAAATGACCAACAAAACTGCATACAGGTATATTTTCATATAAATACCAGTGTATTTCATATCCCTAGCTCCCCTCTTATATCCTTTCTTTTTATAAATCCTTCTTCTTCCTTTTCTTCTAATCTTCTTCCCCTCCCTTCAGCCTCCTCCTCCTTTTCTTCTTCTTTTCCCTCTTCCCATTGTTCTCTTTCGTCTTCTTCCTCCCCTCTCGTCGTATTCTCGTTTCTTCTTTTAACTTCGTCCTTCTGCTCTTCCCATTTTCTCCAGTTCTCTTTTCTTTTCTTCTTCTTCTTCTTCTTCTTCTTCTTCTTCTTCTTCTTCTTCTTCTTCTTCATCTTCTTCTTCTTCATTTTCTTTTGTCTTTATCCTTTTTGTCTCCTCCTCTTCTTCTTCTTCTTCTTCTTCTTCATCATCATCATCATCATCATCATAAACTAATTTTCCCTTTTTTAATCTCGAAAGATGAACTCACCACTTACTTTTGATTCAGAATCATTTTATTGAATGTATGTAATTTTATGATTTTACGAAATTCTACATCACGTTTCTTCTTCTTTTCTTCTTCTATTTCGTCTCATTCTTGTATCCCTCTTCCTCGTTTTTTCATAGTTCCGTTGTATTCTACTTTATGCTCGTCACATTGGAATGGGCCAATGAGTATAGTTAGGAAATTGATTTCGATCAACTCTTTCATTTTTTTTATGATTGAAAAATCCTAGCACACGACCTTGCCCGCGGTTGAGTCGAAATATGGAACATTGATTTAATTCGGTGTTCGATCGTATTTTCATGAGACATCAAAAATTGTTATTGAAACATCGTTTTTACGTCATTTCGTAGGGCTCGTGTACACTGTTAATTGGTGTAGAACTATATGGATAATGAAGTGAAACGTTAACACACCATATCGCTCATATATATTTAAAAGTACAATTTTCCTGGTAAGATTTTCCATTTGAGATAAGGATATTCAATACATACAACGAAAACAAGTAAATCAATTTTATCAACTGAAAACCATAATGTAACAGGTTCCTGTTTAATGGTTAATTTGGGGGGGGGGTTTCTGTTTTTTCAGGCGCGTGTCTTCATTTTTGCAATATCATGCTATAACTTGATTCCACACGTACGCTGATATAATACAGTCATGGACAAAAGTTTGGAATATATTTTTCTACCAAATGCTGTTTTCACTCATATCAGGAAACTAAGGTTTCTTGTCCTGAAGTAGAGACAGGGTGGCGCCACCGGGGGGTCAGGGGGCGGCCACCCCTATTTTATTATTAAAATGACGTGAATTTTACTGTTTTTCGAAAATATCACCCTCCTATTCTTGTTGATTTTGCTAGTAAAAACAATGGCTGCAAAAAGTGCTTCTTGTCGTCGTCGGCCCCCTGGCCTCGCTTGTCGGACACTGTTCGGCTTGCATTTTGGCTAGTAAAAAAAAATTGTTTGGAAGGCAAAATTTTCCCGACGGATTTCGTCCCGAGTCCTGAAATTTTACCCTGACGCCGCTCCTGAGTCGAGCTCTTTTGAACTTAGTAATGATATGTTCTGCGTAAGTAATTAATCATTATTTGAAAGAAATATGCACTTTAAAACAGAGCTACGCAAAGAAATAAACATATTCCAAAACTTTTGTCCAGTACTGTACACACTAAGAAATAAAGGTGCGCACAAGGTGCAACTTTGCGGAAATACGTGCAGAGTCATTTCCGCCGCGGTATTCGAGAAAATTTGCACCTTTTACGGTTATGCGCTCGCCCCACTGCGTGGGCGTGTATACATGTTTGCACCTTTTAAATTTCAAGCGTATACCTTTTAAATGATGGTTGCTCTTGACAACCTGAAAACTCATCCGAAGCCTGTACACATAGCACAAGTAATATATGCACACTGGATTCCAGCTATTGAAGTTCATTTAAAAATAACAGGTGAATGGAATAGCTCGTCTCTATGTTCCCGGGAATGAAACAATGAAACATCGATAAAATTACGAAAAGGGCCTATAGGTGCAAGTTTGCACCTTAAAGGTTAGAAATAATGCATCCTTAACACAATTTCATTATGTACAAGTAAGCAACGGCTTTATGGCGTAGTGTTAGAGCGTCCGCCTCACGTCCGAAACGTTGCGGGTTGCGTTGCAGGTCATACCTAACGAATTTTATTTTTTATGGTGCCCTCATGCATATCTTATGTGCAAATCTAAAAGGTGCAACTTTGAACCTTTCAGAAAAGTGAAAGGTGCTCCCAGTGTGACATTGGTCTGCACCTCTAAAGGTGCAAAGTCTAACACATTTTTCTTAGTGTGTATAATTATAATCTGCACGACTTTTATTTCAAGGTTTCAGTGATTGACTCTCGTCTGTATAATTTTAAGATTCATACTAGTCGTCAATCTCGAGAATAAGCCAAAAATGTGTACCATGTGCCAGACAAAATAACATCTTTCACTCTGAAAAAAAAACAGGTTCTCAAAAGGTACTCAATTTTGTCACAATAGCAGAACTTGCTTATCAGAGTCGATTTACATATAGAAAAGTTTTGTATGAGAAACAGTTTGGTGAAACAGTGTTGACAAGAACCTTTTGTTGATGCAAAAGGTTCTCATTAGTACCCAAAAATAAACGCAACAAAAAAGTAACTACCCCCTTTTTCAAAATACCATAACTTTTTAAAGAACCGGTTTTGAGCAAAATAATTTAGCGAGAGTGTTTCTGCACTAATTGACTAACTTCTGTGTAAAAATGTGATTGATCCGTCAAGTCATGCATGAGTGAGCATATATTAAAGGCAAAAGTGTCACTTTTCAAAAATCACAAGGGACATTTTTGGGGATTTACGATGCAGGATTTTGACAAATTCTGTTTCTGTTGAATGATTAAGCGCTATTTATGTTATTAAGGACCTCCTTACACGTCCTCATTTTTCACATATTTTACACTTCGGTGAGCTCAATTAAAAAATTGCCATCCTTCCTCTCTTTTGAAACTGTAAAATCCATTAGGTTTATTGAAAAAAATGAAATCCGATATTTTTAATCAAAATGCATCTTTACATGTGTACGAACATAAGAGGTTGTAGCCATGTCATGGCTGGGTGAGCATACTTTATAAATAAAGCAAAAAATACAATTTTTTTTACCATTGTTTTGGCATAAGAGACGACTCCTGTGACTTTTGTAAAGTGACAATTTGGCCTTTAATGCATGCTCACTCCTGCATGGTTTGACGGATCAATCACATTTTCACACAAAGCTTAGTCAATGAGTGTAAAAATACTCCTGCCAAATTATTTTGCTGAATCTAGTTTCGTTAAAAAGGTATGGTAGTTTGAATAAGGGGTGGTCACTTTTTTGTGTGTAGTTCTGCCAAAATGGTTCTGCTGTGGTGATAACCACGAACCCCTTTTTTCTTTATGTGCTCCAAAGGAGAACAATTATTTGCATAAACGTGAACTTTCGCAAACTCTGTAGTTCACGGGTATAATACGATATGACGTTATATGCAAGGTCTTATGCAGCAGGAGCAAATACTCCTCGAAATTTCGAGATTTTTTTTTTTAGCGGGAGGGGGCTTGAAGTTTCTTAGGGAATGGCAAAATACATGCTCACATTACAAGTTATATACCTCAGAGCTTCAGGGTCTGCTTAAGTAAGCCCCGAACCTCATCCGAGACCGATTTTTTCCCACCGGGCTCATGAATAGACAAATTATGATTATATATAAGGAAATGTTCGATATTTCAGTGATCTTTGATTTCTTTTTGACGTCTCCTATCCCTTGTTGGAGCTACAACCGCACGGACAAAAAAACTACAAAGGATTTAAAAAATTATCGGTGCGCTAAAATATTTCCGTGTTTGAAGTGTATAACAAATATCTCTATCAAAGCTTTTTTGTGTGTGTGTAGACGTTGGAAAACTGCACGTTCCGGTCAGAATGGCATGGCCGTAAATAAGTGCGTGCAAGCTTTTGAAGGTCAAGTGGCCTTCTTGAAGGTGAAGCGACCTTAGCTCTCTGGTGCAGCTAAGTAGCGTACTGTCCAAATGAGCAGACGTTCATCTATTCGGCAGAAAGGTTTTTTTT
>JZLH01S0410666.1:1990-27612 GCA_001188425.1 Eucidaris tribuloides | reverse complement strand
ATCTAGTCTGACAAATAAACCAAGTCTGGATAATGAAATAGCGGGAAGGCGGGGGCGTGAAACCAACCCGTTGTCAAAAATGTGAGTGGACGTAGGTTTGAGTTGAAGCAGGTGCAGTACCTGAAAATGGCAACCCCCATATCAGCATGCTCGACGCAAGAAATCTGAAACTCCATTCTCTTTAGTTGGGACCCACATTTATATATTGTATGTAGCTTGTTACTTATGATTAGCAAGTGAGTCCCGCTAATTAACATTTAGCGCCTTACGCATTGTTGGGTTGTTTGTACTGCTGTTTCCTGCAAGACATACATTTTACAGAGTGGAAAATATTGTACGAATACATTTAATGTAGAAGGGCCATTTAAAGTGTTGAATTGTCTTCATTTGCTGCAAAGTTGCTCTTTTAATACCGATTACATTTGCCTGTCCATGAACTTGGTGACGGCGTTCGGCGCAACTTAATTTTGCTGGTTGACGTCCGCAGCATGTTGCCCATGCTCATGACATCTAAGTTCAAACATTGTATCAGAGGGTCAATGGATAACCGTGAGAATGTCCTGCATGTATGATTAAGGACGGTTCCGCAACGATGGCAGGCTGTGGTAGGCCACAGGGCAAAAGATGCTGTATCTGTATAGCCTCAAGCAATCGTAGCCGCACTGTCTTTCCCTTTAGCAATGCGGGACACCCTCGCCGGTCATCCACAGCACACGGGCAGAATCGCTACCCGCACATCGTTGATACCAATGATGAACTAGTGCTGCACAAACATTGTGCGCTCCATCAACCAAGCAAACGGCCGAAAGTTGCCCGAAGGTTGTCCAAACAGATTTCATGGACAGGCCAACATGTTTCCGTACATGTAACTTGTAAGTCAAGCATTTGCCAGCAATAAAATAAGATCTAATTTAAACTTTCAGAAGCGGTGTTTTACATTGAAATGTAAAAAAAGAAAGCTTTTCCACAATACATAAATTTTCCGATTGTATTTCCATTGCAAATTCGAATTGTATTTTATTATTTAATTATTTTTTATTTATTATTATTTCATTATTATTATTTTTTTTTTTTTTGGGGGGGGGGGCCTTGTTAAGGCCCCCGCCCCCAAAGCCCCCCCCCGCTTTGTTTTTTCAAGTGATTGTGTTGGGCGTAGAGTCTATCAAGACAGCTCTGCTCAGCCAGGACCACAGACACAGTGCCATTCAGTGGACACACTGACATAACTAAGTTACCGGTGCGGTGGCAAGTCGAGTCCTGGCTTCATTTTCAAATAAGCAAGCAAACCACTCACTGCTCACCTGCTCACACTCACAGCAATATTTCAGTATGATTTCCTAAAAGACTGAAATTGAAAGCACAATCGTGTGCCAGAACTGCGTAAAATAACGGCCACTCATTTCAGACATTACTTCGTCAAGTTCGTGTATACAAAGGCAAGCATCGCAAGTGCACATCACAGTCACACTCAAACTCACGGTGCAGTGCAGTGCGTGTGTAACACACGAAAAGGCAAATGACTAACGTTAGTGTGATGATACATTAGTGATTAGATCTAACGTTACACTTACTTGTCTTGGCTGGCTGAAACTCTGAAGCCAAACATATGCATAGTTGAGTCAGCTAAGTATCATGTAGACACAAGTGAAGTGTCTACAAATGATGA
Source organism: Eucidaris tribuloides (assembly GCA_001188425.1). NCBI lineage: Eukaryota > Metazoa > Echinodermata > Echinoidea > Cidaroida > Cidaridae > Eucidaris > Eucidaris tribuloides. Next base: position 25,946 of record JZLH01S0410666.1, on the reverse strand, counting down.
TAATAATAATAATAATAATAATAATAATAATAATAATAAATAATAATAATAATAAATAATAATAATAATATAAAATAATGATAATAATAATAAGAAGAAGAAGAAGAAGGAGAGTAGGAGAAGAAAAGAAGGAAGAAGAAGAAGAAGAAGAAAGAAAGAATGATATCAATAAAACTAGTATGATGATAGTTAAAATATGGTATCTAGAGCTGAATGGAGATAAAAATAATTTTAAAAGTAAGGATATTGATTGCAACAACATCATCATTCAACAACAACAACAACAACAATAATAATAATAATAATAATAATAATATTAACAACATAACAATAATAATAATGTTGCTGCATTGTGTAATACAATGCTGTATTTTGTTGGTATATTATCCAATATACTATTTACCATGTAAGCCGTGGTATTTTCCGTGGTTATACGGTTAAGTATGTGACATAACGTGGTATTACCACGATATTACAATGAAATTTGTGGTAACATAGTATATTCGTGGTAATACAGTGTAATACATGATCTTAACGCGGTATTATCACGATACTACGGTGGTCACCATGAAAATACCGTATTTTCATTGTAAAATGAAGATATTACAATGTAATTCGTGGTAACGTTGTACATTCCCCGTAAATTTCGTGGTAATACAGCGTAATACATGATCTTAACACAGTATTATCGCCATATTACAGTGTTTACCGTGAAAATACTGTGTTTTCGTTGTAATATGACGATATAACGGCGGTACATTTTTGTAAGGGACGTAGACTGTAATGCAGACAACATGCATTATTACTAATATGCAATCTACTCATCACTTACCATTGTTAGCCTGGATATATTGCTCTTAAGCACACAATCCATGCTTGTTCTGTGAACTGAATATACGACTTCCACTCCGAACTTAACATTCGATGTCCTGCTAGATAGACCACGTATTTGAATTGAAATCATTGGTGCTCTATGCACAGTATGCAGTGTGCAACAGAAATAGGTCATGCAAGATATATTGCTCTGCTTTTTTTCAAAATAAACATTTTTACAAGCCATACCTGAAATGTATTTAATAAAATAAACATATGTATGAGACATTATTTTAAAAAAAAATGTTTTATGAGTACAAAGCACTTTATAGACATTTTTGAAAAATAATTCTTCAAATCAGCAACATTAACTTATGTTGATCTCACATAGTCTTAACTCCAGACCTGCAAGTATATGTGTAGGCCGTATGATTAGGTTTACAGTAACTGATTTAAAATTGAATAATAGTGTGCTGTTCATGATTGCAACCATATCCCCTACAAATTTCATCAAAAAAACTCGTCAAAGAGAAATATATAAGAAATAAAAAAATGCAATACATAAGAAATCAATTTTGATTTTCGTAGTAGATTTGCGAAGAATTCTACAGAGAGTGTCAATAGACCATAGACTATAGAGTATTTGGGGGATCTTATCTGCACAAGGCTGTGAGATGGGTCACAAAAAGATGCAGCTATTTTAGGGTTAATTGGTATAATTTATCAATGGTACTTGTTCCATGGAGTACCATGAAAGTCCGTGAAAGTATCAGAGAGTACCATGGAAGTACCATGAAAGTATCAGAGTACCACGGAGTACCATGAAAGTACCATGGAAGTATCAGAGAGTACCATGAAGTACCATGGAGTATTAGAGAGTACCATGGATTACTAGCATGAACTGAAAAGCTTTCTTGGTAATACCATAATATCTGTGATACGTTCATGGTACAGTATGGTAATTTTGTAGTTTTACCTGGTACTTCCCTAGCTTGTATGGTACTTGTATGGTATTTCTTTGGCATTACCATGTTTACCATGGAAATACCATGGTAATCCCATGGTAATCCCATGGTAATCCATGGTAATCCCATGGTAATCCCATGGTAATACCATGGTACCGCATGATAAATTTTTATAAGGGAACATAATAGACTGTCACAACTTCTATTATTAAGGAGAATTTGTAACTTTATTCTCGTGTCAAATCATCACCATATTCAGTACATTGACATAACTCATGTCACATACTTGACACTAGAGGGTGCAGTCTGTCCAATACATATATTACACCGACCATAATATCTAATGTTCTTCAAAGCCAAAACACCTAGATCCTTTAGTTATACTCACCCAGGGAGTTAGAACAAGACTTGACCTAATAGGCCTGGCCTCACACTACGGTTCGCTGCGCATACGTTCATGCAACAGGTCTATCCCCATAGGTTACAATGAAATAGTTGTTGTTCTGTGTACCATGTCCGTTGCACGTACATTTTGGTTTAGTCAGAGTTTAGAATTTTGTTCAAATATTGATTTTTTGAAAGTTCGATAAGAACATAGCTCTAAATTATGTAGGACATAGCATGTTGAACGTAATACTCCCTTATTACCTTGTAGATTAACTTACTCGGTGCAAAAATTAGGCCAGTTTGGACAGGGTTCCTCGGTCATCGAGTGTCGAAACTTCAAAAAAATGCTGCTAGCGCTTGTGTGTGTCTTGCGCGCGCGTACTACGTAGTATACGTATGTTTTGTGTACAAAGTGAGTCGATAAGACAAGTTTGCCATTGGCTTGTAAATTGAAAACTATATCTTTAAAGCTAAAAGGCGAACGTAATATTTAACCAATTAACGTCATTTTTATATCATGGGAAAGCTTAGGCAAAAAGTAAAAATGACTCATTGGAACTAAGCTGGACGATATCAGACAGACAAATTATGTCCAGTTGAAATCGACCATGTTTACAAAAAAAATGTGAATTTACGTACAATTTTGTTCATTTTTTGGTCAGAAAGGGTTGTGTTTGACCCCAAAATGCCGAATGCAATTGTCATTTTTGCATTAATTTCAAATACAAAACGTAAATGAAATCATCATCCGCATCATATCAGTGGAGCTAAGGATGAAGGTGAAAATATATTTCATAAATGACAAAAACGTGTAAAAAAATTTCATATTTTCAGTGGCATTGCCATAGAGTGCGCGCACGCTGAAAGCACCCGCGGGCTTAGTTTCACAAACGATTTGATTTGCCAGATCTGAATTGATCAAGATGGAGGCCATGTTTAGGACTAAAATTCTCACATTTTGTAAAGGTAATTAGTAAATTCAATTCGCTACATGTTTCTACCTATGTTCAGTGTGGTGTATTGTATTCAAATCTCTACTTCCGCCAATTTTAATCACGGCGAAAGTAGTAATTTCACCGATTCCCCAAATATTTGTGTAGTTATTTATGTCTGTACAGTGTACACCCATAAACTAATTTATGTATTCTGTAATTATGTAAAAACCTCTCTCATCGCCATTGGCACAATAAAATATTACCAGCAATTTTTGTATGCTCTTGTATATTAAATGAAAAATATATTTTTGAAGGTGGCACAACTAATGGCTACATTAAAATAGACACAGACATGTGATAACTTTCCAAGAAGACATATTTCGCAATACAGGGAGCAAATGGGGTCTAGGATACTTCGGAGAAGGTCTGTAATGTTCCGACCATGAATCATTGTTGGAGAACCTCAAGATTAGTTAGCTTGAGGAGTGTTGGAATATTCCCCCGCTAACCCCCCCCCCGCAACCCCCCCCCCCCTAAAAAAAAAAAAACATTTGGCCACTGAAAACTGCTCATAAAAGAAGAGCTAAAACTAATGTATAAACGTTAAAGCCCAAGTTTAGTTGGGGGGATTTTTTGTTATTTGAAAGCTTTAATTCCACAAAGTCATAACCCTGCAATAATAGATTCTGAATGTCTGTAGTTTTTTTAAATTATTTAATGAAAAATCTCGTGTGAACACCCCCAAAATTTTACATTATAGCATCTAAGGTTAAAAAGGATTTAAGGTTACATGTGTTATACCTCATCTGAAAGAGCAGACTCGGCTCTTTCAGATGAGGTATAACTCATATAACTTTTTTTGTCTTTGATTTTTTTTTAAATTAATTAATGGAAAAATGTCGGGGGGGGGACCCCGACATTTTTGACCATATTTTACATTACAGCATCCAAAGGGTTAAAAATGTTATATGAGTAATACCTCATCTGAAAGAGCTGCGTCTGCTCTTTCAGATGAGGTATAACACATGTAACCTTTAAAGCCTTTTCAACCCTTTAGATGCTATAATGTAAAATTTTGGGGGTGTTCCCACGAGATTTTTCATTAATTAATAAAAAAAAAAACTTAAGACATTCAGAATCTAGTATTGCAGGGTTATGACATTGGGGCATGAAGCTTTCAAATAACAAAAAATCCCCAAAACTAAACTTGGGCTTTAATATCACACCAAATTTAATATTGATAGTACAAAAATAGTCTTTGAACTATTGCAAAAAGATTATTGTGCAGGCGGCACAAGTTTCAGTGAGCATAGCGGGGGCGTTTTCATTCACTGAAAGATTGCTCAGTTGGGAGGTGAGTAACAAGTCGTTGTATTCAACCAAAAAGGAATATGGCAATAATATTTATAGAATGGTAGTTACAGTTAAATCAGTGGAGCAGCTCGAGTGTTGAAGAGATCAAGAGGACCGAGTTCGCGAGTAAAAACTTGCTCAGTAAGGGGTCGGCTTACAAACCACGGTATTTGTCAAAATGACAAAGAAGTATTTGCGATAATACGCTCAAAGGACCTTTCATAGAACTTATCTGGCAGCGGGGGCGGCGCAAGTAACAAAGCGGTCGGGGTCTAAATTTCTCCAGCCACTAGCAAGTTGTTCAGGAGAATAGGGAATGGGGTGATCACAGGTTCCTTAAAGGGAGAAGGAGCCAGCAACTAACAGGAATAAGTTAAGAAAAAAATTACATTGTGAGCATTGTGAGAGTTATGGTACATGGTGATAAAGACAGCCTAAATTAGGGATATAAACTGTGTGATACTCACCCTCAGCAAGTCCCTATAAATTAGTTAATTTATGTTTATTTTACGTCTTTGCAAGTTTTATCCCGGGATAAAACTTGCAGAAACAGCCATAGGGGGAGGAGCTTATCGATTCAAACAGTGCATACATTACCACGGTGCGACTAACACACGTCGGGTGTCATGCATCGGTCACGCATGGTCAGCTCCAGACCTGTGCATGTGCGATCTGATTGGTTGGCAAGAACTCATTTTTTTCTTAACTTATGCCTGTTAGTTGTTTGCTCCTTATCCCTTTAAAGTCCCCCTATCAACCCTTGGTGCCGCAACTACCTGACTGACGATAGGTTGGTTCCCGAAATATCACAGAATAGTATTATGATGAGTGTCACCAACGTTTTGTAAGTTGTCTGAGCATGTCCTTACCCATGTGAATGACCATACGCGTCATCACACCAACTACTTTATTTGTCTTGTTTGATGCAATCGCCACATGTTTGCTCAATTTCAGTATTGTATCGAAGGTTGATTAACCCCAAATCTTCCTCTTCGTCTAGAGAAAGTGCACCTGCCTGAAACCATCCCTCTCCTGACTACCTCACCTGCCTTCCATGGTGGATTACAGGTATTCCAAAAGTTGAATAGACGCTGTCATTTATCTGACCACGTGCTCAATAGGTATCTAAGACTTGCTGCAGTATTTCACTGCCATTAAGGTTGCTAAAAGGTATCAAGACCCTTGTACCGCCCGCAAACATTTTCACATGCCCTTTCAAAACACGATATCACGATTAAAATTGGCCCCAACACACTGACTTGTGATATGTCGGTAATGACGTCTGCCCAAGATGACTTATCTCATGACGCACCATTATTCCTTCCTACAAGAAAATTCCGAATCCACTTTCGTCCTCTAAAATTTTCATGAGCTCTAACCTTCTTGTGGCATCTTTGGTGTGGTACATATTCAAAGCTTTGATGTGGTACATAGTTAAAAACTATGGCAGCGTTACATGGAAACGATCGGCACAGAATAGATTGTAATGAAAAATCGATGAGGAGGCCTTCCTTCAGCAGAAGAGAGAAGTAGGATAGATGGATAGATAGATAGATAGATAGATAGATAGATAGATAGATAGATAGATAGATAGATATATAGAAAGATTGTCAACAGCTTTGCTTAAGTCTAGGTAAGCAACATCTACTCCTCCCTTCTGTCTACGGTTTCAGAAACTCAATCACTTATGCAGGTACGGAACCCGTTGTCGTCCAACAAAATAGTATTATCTGGTCTTGTAGGCATCGGATGGACTTAAACAATTTGCAAACAATCAAGGAGAGAAAGGCCACTGGGCTGTAATATCCAGGGTATGTTCTTGAAAATGGCTGTAACATGGGCTATTTCCCCCAACCATCAAGAATTTTGCTTTCTGCCTATATGACTTGTCGAAAATATATTGCGGAATCCGTGGGTGGATTCCGGTTAGTCCCGGTGATTTTGATGGATACAGCGTCGTAATCAAATTCTTCAACACTTCTTTTTTTTATCTCATAACCTTGTAATGGTGTTCCATCGAACTTCATCTCTTGCTCTTGGATGCTTTCTTTGTCTTTTCTGGTGAAAATGAAGAAGAAGAAGAAATCATTTAAAATATTGGTTCCCTTCTCATCAGTCCGGGTCTAGTCCATCTTTCTTATTAATATTGTTTATTCCTGTTTTGATCTTTGTCTTAGATCGCACGTAGCTCCAGTAGCTTTAGTTTTTGTTTGTTTTGTCTGTTTGTTTTTACTTTTTCTGCCAATTTTTTCTCAAGTTTCGCACGTCTTACACTGTGAATAGCCTAGCTGCATTGTGAATCTTGGTGTAAAGTCTGGTAATCTTCATGCATAGGCATGAAACTTCTTTTTGCCATCCTCAAGGCTTCGCCATTCACAAAGAGAGGTTTCCACATTTTTCTCTCGCCCGCCGGATGTGACGGCGAGAATAAGGGATTCAAATAGCGTCCGTCCGTCGTTTGTCGTCCGTAACAAATGTTAAAGTTCACCTGCAAGACTCACTTTTGACACATAACTTGGCCACCGTTTTTCCAGTGGCAACCAAACGTGGATGATAGATGCACTGGGTACTATCATGCCGTGGTGCTGCCGGAGGTCACATGGTTCGGTCAAAGTTCAGGTCAAACGTTAAAGTTTACCAGTAAGACACTCTCATGACACATAACTTTGTAACGGTTGGTCCCTTTTTAACCAAACTTGGGGGCCATATCTTGGGGAGCTTCATGTTGTAATTGTATTGGATGTAACATGGTGAGGTCAAAGTCATTGTAGGTCAAACGTTAAAGTTTACCTGCAATACTTCGGGGAAACCTTTGTGTTATTTAATCAAGGGTGGGCGAGAAACAATCTTACTTTTTTTATAATTGTCCTTATAGTTGCCTGGCTCAATTTTAGGGATGTGTCGCTATCATAATGGAACTGTTGACAAAAAGCTGTCATGCAGTATTGACTTTTAGTTTGTCCAACTCCTCCTAATTTATCTTGTCTACGTAACTTCTCTAACCATCATGATCACTCCATTTAAATGGTAACATTAATTTTTATCTTATCAGTGCAAAACCAGTCATGTGTACCCTCTGGATGGCGTCTATTCGGTGACAACATTTATCGAGTAGAGAACACAGCTAGGAACTTTACATGGGCGAAGGCCGCTTGTCAGAGTCTAGAGGCTGAGTTAGCTATACTTGACACAGAGGAGATACAAGTAAGTATAGATTTTAGTCGTTAACAAGGAAAATGTACAGTTTTAAATTTGTTTGTAGTATTTCATTATGCTAGTAATAATTTGACTTACAATGACCTTTGACCTCACCATGTTACCTTTTGACATTCTTTGAGAATACCTGTTTCCGCATAATGCAGAATTTATGGTTGTGTATGCATGGATGACTGCACATATTTAATAAATCTGTGCAATTAGAACTTCCACCAACTTTGATTTAAATGGCCAGATATACTTTATGAACACAAAACAACACAACACCCGTAGAAACATTAAGCGAATTGCATTTACTTGCTTTTACAAAATATTTAGTTTTTGTTTGCAAAGACTTTATTTTCTGCATTTCGTAACTTTTTCTCGTAACAATTACAATATTGTGCAAAAAATTATGTTGTGTACCATTGTATTATGAATTGTAAAAAAAAAAGGCTTAATATTGTATATTCAACTCTATTCATTCTCATTATGCCGAAGAAAAAAAATCAGTCAATCAATCAAGCAATGAATATATTGACATGATCTAAAGTAAATGAATTACATATGAAGAGCTTAATTCCAAAAGGCGCTAAATCCACTTTAGTAACTTCGGAGATAAATGCAATTCTTTGCCTGAGTTTGTACACGCGTCTATGGAATAGTAAAACTATAACCCTAGATATTTCGTACTTGCTCGTGGAATTTGACTTCCAATTTTGGACTGTAACAAGATAAGTAGGTAACAAATGAGTTGATGTTAATAACTCATTTTTGGTGAAAATGGATTTAGCGCCCTTTGGAACTAAGCTCTTCATATATACATGTATTTAAGGGAATGAAACGAGATATAATTATGTAATACATTTATTTGACCTACTTGCGATAAGACACATTACAATATAGACCAATTCAGTTTCAGAACACTGGAATTAATGTCAGCCATAACGGGGGGCTTCCAAAACAATAAGAACAGACAATTCAAAGGGTTATGCAATGAGTCGGGTGCATTAGATGTCAGTGTTTTTTATGCATACGTGATGCCCCCAGTTAGACATTATCATAAAAAACAGCACCCAAACCAAACAGGTCTATATACACTGGGTGAAGAAGGCTGCCGTTTGTGCATAATCTAATTTTTATAATGTCAAAAACTAACCCTTCCCAAAACACCCATAATCGGCTATTTATCGTGGCCGACGTTGGAATCCGTTACGTAAATAAAAGCAAACCAAATATTTTGTTCGCTATTCATATCATCGATAATGAACAAGATCAATTCCACACGGATTTCACGCATATTCTCATATTAATATGAGGTATTGTGAATGAAAAGAGAGAAAGATATCTTTGGCCCAGTGTAGCTTATGCAAGGAACGCGCTACTGCACACATGGTCTATGTCCCCCCAAAAAAATTCATTTTATTTCAAAAATCATTTTAAAATCAAAATATTTCTTAACCAGTAACAACAAGAAAAGCTATTAGATTTTGAAAAATGTAAACATTGCCAAGATTGGCGCAATTGTACGCTTGACGCAATACTAGTCTTCAGTCCCGCACGTACCGCGCGCTGTATGTACTGCATCTGCATGCAGTCGTATACAGTAAAACTATACGTGAACAACGCGCAGTGCAGTTGTCGTGTGTTTTTTTAAACGAACGTCATGGAGAAGTTTCAAACCAAACCGCAGGATGATTGATCACGGAATTCCGTACTCACGATGGTAAGTTTGCTTTAGAAATAATTTTGAATTCAACATTATCATTGATTCGCAAACAAATTAATTGTTCGATTGATGCCAATTTGTTCTTGTAGCTGTACGTGATGAACTGGCACTGTGCACTGCTGCCGGGGTGGTGGGTGTTCAGTTGAATAGACTGTGCTGTGATAACAGAGTAACCATTAAGAAAAAAATGATAAAATTCATCCAAAATTTACTCAACTCTTTGATTGAAGTATCAACACCTCGTGGTGGGTTTGTAAATAACTGCTTATTAGTTATTACTCAGCACTCTCGAGCACTGGAATCCAGCCAGTGTAATACATATTATGTGTAATTATATATTTAATCTGCTACTGTAAAACTACATAGGCCTATGTGTTTATTTTTAATGTACCCAGTATTATTTTTTTCCTCTGAAATAAATACATGTACTTGTCATTTATTTATTTTTTAAATAAGAGTTTTGTGCTGTTCTTATTACCTTGTCACTTTCAGTGTGTTATTGATAATAATTGTGATGGTTGGGTGATGACTTATGAACCGACAGTTGCTTGTGAAATTGAAGACTGAATGTTGATTTGAGAGAATAAAAATAAATGTGTTTTTTTAATCTAATTTAGTTTTCTTTATTACAAGAAATCAAGAAATTACCTTGTCACTTTCAGAGTGTTATTGATGATAATTATGATTGTTGGATGATGACTTCTGAAACAGACAGTTGCTTGCGAAATTGTAGACTGAATGTTTATTTGAGTGAATGAAAAAATATATATTTTTTTAATTCAATTTAGTCTTCTTTGTTACAAGAAATCAAGAAATTACCTTTTCACTTTCAGTGTGTTATTTTTTAATGATTATGGTTAGATGATGACTTATGAAACAGACAGTTGTTTGTGAAATTGTAAACTGAATGTTTTATTTGAGAAAATGAAAATATTTCTTTTTAAATTTAACGTGGTCTTCTTTATCACAAGAAATAAAAAAAATACCTTGTCCATTTCAGTGTTATTGATGATAATTATGTTTGGATGATGACTTATGAAACATTTGTGAACTTGTAGAATGTTGATTTGAGAGAATGAAAATACGTTTTAGAAATTTAATGTGGTCTTCTTTATTACAAGAAATCAAGAAATGTCTACTTATTCTGATTTTTTTTTTATGTGAATTCGTTTGTTAAGACTGAATTTTATAATTATTTATGCTTGGGTTAAGATTTTTCTGGGTAAATCCATTTAAAACTTCAAAAATTCGTGTACATTCCCAACTGTAAAATCCGTTTTTCTCACTCAGCGTTGCGTAGTCGATCGTTTGTTTACTACATAATGCATTACAATTGTTCCAATTTTCCCGCGAGAGGGCGCTGCCAATTGTGGTAATGGCGGGTCTACGGATTTTCAATTTAAATGCCTTCTTTATTTCATTGATATCGTTTCTTTAACCCCAATATTCGTTAAATATATATTTTGGCACAAATATATTTTTAACTTAATATTTTTTTCAATCAAAACGCCGTAAAACAATAAACACATTTCCAATAACAAGCGTTATCATTATTGCGTGAGATCGGCAATGCCGGGTTGTGATTGTGCGACATTTCTCGGTCGGTGATAAGGGGTCGGAGGTCTGAAGAGTGTGCGGGTAAGTGTTCATTTATCTAAAATAAACGTCATTGGTTTTGAACAACAGTTTGGTCACCGATACGGGTAGCAGTTCTTGTGTAAAGGAGACAGTGTTTACTGACTTTCGTGTCAAATTAATTTCAAAAAATACAAATTTTGTAGTCGTATTCCAAAGCACCCGTTCCACACACGACACACACACGCTACAAGTCAATGCATTGTCAACACTCCAATAATCACGCTAATTCTTTTTTATTAAGAAATGAAAACTCGAAAAAGAAGCGAGTATTTTCCATGAGAAACTAAATTTATTCAAAGACTGTAACCGTGGAATTGTGTATGAAGCTACGGACATTCGGGAAATGGCCCCAAAACATACATCATATTTTGATCACGTCGCCAGTTCAATTTCACCGCGGGGCCACTCACTGTGCGTGTGTATGTCGAGTCGCGCACTTAGTGGAGGAATGTGCAAGCAGCGCAAACACACAAAACGGCCTATGGCAATGAAACGGCGGTGAGGCAGCCGCCCCCTTTATTTCAAACTTATTCAAATGACGGGAATTTTACTGTTTTCAAAAATTTTGCCTCCCTTTTGTTGTTGATTTGGCTAATAAAAAATGGCGGGAAAATGCTTTTTGTCGTCATTGGCCCCCTGCCTCCCGCTTGTTGGACGCTGTTTGGCTTGCAGTTTGGCTAGTAAAAAAAAAATTCAGACAAAATTTTTCCCTGACTGATTTCGCCCCTCCTAAAATTATACCTTGGTATCGACCATGAGTAGAGCTCATTTGAAGTTAATAATGATCTGTGCTACATGGGTGATTGCTCGTTGCACTTAAAAACAGCGCTATTCAAAGAAATGTAAATATTCCAAACTTTTGTCCATGACTGTAGTAGATCCTGTTTGGCTGAATGAGTCGTGGTGCCGCTACGTGAATGTGCATGTGATGCCGCGCGAAGGTATTGATGGCCAATGGGTTTTTCCGATGTGTCATTATAGACAGAAGAAAAAAATATACAAGGTCAATAGAGATTCGATGGTCAAAGTTTACTCTAAAAAGCGCAAAGTTGGGGAGCTACTACATTTTTATTCACTTTCACATTTTTTAACGAAATTTGATCAAACTCGGTGACTTTCCTAAAATTTTATGGAAAATATTTTTATATATGGTTTGTGGTTACTCGTTAACTCATGTTGCCGGCATGACAACCGCATTTTGAAGGTCATGTGCCCATATGTGCCAATTTTGGATGAGGGTATGAATGGACATCTTTGTTAATTGAGAATGCATTATGACAACGGCAAAGGGCAGTAAATTCGGGGTATACTTGAACATAAAGATTGTTGTTTGATATTTTGTACATCATTATAATTTTTAGCGTTTTCCGAATTAAAAATAACATGAGCGGTGTGTTCTTGAAAATTGATTAGAATTGGTATAGATTCGGAGAGACCTTTTCTGTTTTAAAAAAAGTAGCATTAATTTTAGTTTTGTTGCAGTTTCCCCAATAATGTACGCTAAGATTAGTGCATTGTATAAAATGAATAGTGCTTTTATCATGTACTAAATATTTTATCTTTGGAAGTACTCCATTGGCATTCGCTATTGATGTGATCACGCTATTTGTAGGATCGTTCCAAGTTAACTGGCGTTAAGCCTAAAACTTTTTTTTCAATAATAGTTAAACGATGATGATCTTTTTAGTATGATGGGTTGCGTCTGATAAGAATAGTTAATGAAACAAGTTTGATCAATATTGAGAGACAGTTTGTTACATTTGGAAGTTAAAATTTTATCAAGTTCTGAGTTCATTGTATCAATTAGTATGTTGAGGTATCTATGTGAAAAAATATACACTGGTATTATCCGCAAGTAATACATAAGTGAAAAGTGTTGAAAAATGTATTATGTCATTAATATATAAGAACGAGCAGATTTCCAAAATGGACCGCTGGGGTACACCCCAAGTAAGGTATTTTAATGAAAAACAACAAACTATTGATGATTTCTTAAATAATCCCGGAACCAAGAGTGAACTATACATCTCATACCATATCAAAATGTTATATTTGTATCAAAAGCATTACTAAGGTCCATGAATACCCCCACTTATATGTGTTTTATTGAAAGTGAATTAATATAAGCGATTACGGATGAGTATAAAGTGCATTAATCTTTGAGTTATCCATGGCTCTTTTATCATAAAGCGATTTTTTTTTATTTGAAGTCAAGGAAATGTATGTATTATTATAATAATAAAGAAAAATATGTAAAAACAGTTCATAAGAGTATTTGCATCGTGTATCAAAAACACACATTGTCATTGTTCTCATGTTAAATCAGATATTAATGCATTAATGTTTTCATGAGAATCCTTTTCTTCGCCTTGTATAAAATTTCAGTTTTTATACAGTCCCGATCTGTTCGTAAATGACAAATATTGGAAAGGTGATCATAAATATTTTGAGAGTTCTGTTTAAAAATATGTCGATTTGAGTTACACTAGATGTACTATTACAAATTCTCGTAGGTTTATTAATGTGAAGATAAAGTGTATTTGAACCAAGATAATATGTTAACAAATGTGGAAGAATTGAAGTGTCAGTATTCAATTAATCTGCAATAAATTTTATTTTCTCATTTAACAATGTAATGACAGCGACGCGACACTACATGTAACTTAATTCATGAACTGTAGTATTTCAAACTTTATAGCATGCAACAATACCCACACTACTATGAACGTCGTCTACACAGTTTACGTTTATTTACAGTTTAACACGTTTCTTAATCAAATTTCAGGGAACTGACTATGTCATATTCGCTTTCATTAAATAATTAATGATGATTTATAAACATATATTTTTCCATAAAAAGCCTTGAATTATAATCATTGAACAATGCTGAATCATTCTGTGATAATGTCACACCATACGTATTTTGTTATTGTCTTATGAATTTTTAATAGCTAATTGTTTTGTTGCGTACCAGCCAACCAGTAGGAGTTTTTCCAGGGCAGTTCTGGTCTTATTACAGTTATTAGGCGGTACGGTAAACAATAAAAAGGTTACATAATAAAACAAAATGAAATTAGAGTGTGAATGAGACAAATATTTGAAACAGCTATACAAAGGTTTTCTTAGGAGAAAAAAAAACCTGAATAAAACATACCTTTTGTTCCGTCACTCACCAGTGAATGTAAACACGTCATTTCCATTACAATTTGGGCATTGTATTAAAATCACTGTAGTAACCAATGCATTTGGTTTCATTTATTTTGGCCATTCATGTTCTATTCTCATTATAATCTACGTTTTTGTTGATGAAGGCACCGCCTAGTAACTGTAATAAGGAGAGAACTGCCCTGGAAAAATCGTACTGGTTGGCAGGTATGTTGTTGCCATTTTGTTCTCGTTAATGTGTGTTTTATTTTATTGTATTTGTGATGTCACCTTTTTTTTTTCATTGTACACGTCCTCGCACTGCGCGTTCACGCGCGACAGTCTGTAGGGCGCGGCAATTGTGCGGGTTGTGCGCACAACAAAGGCTGAGGGCGCGAATCTTGATTTTTCGGCGAAACCGAAGTCGCGTAATCGCTGGTATACGAAGGCATCTATTTCAGCAATAATTAGAAAGAAACCAGTTAATATTTTTAACTGCAATTTTAAGATTATGAACCACAAATATTTTTCAGCTGAAACACACTAGTAGAATCATTTATTGTCCTCTCATGCGTACAACACAAAAGGATTACCAAAGCCCTCTCGTCCAACGTCCGCTCAAGGCGATCGGAAGGGAGGGAGCAATAACGTCAAATTTTGACGTAAACAGATGAAATAAACGAACATTTATTTCATATTTACACGAAAATCTAAGTTTTTGTGAAAACATGAATAATGTCAACCAATTATGGCAAACATCTATGACTAAATGTTATTTTTTTCCCAAAGTCTTATTGATTTTTTTTAAACACCAGAACGATTTTATTTTAAACTTCCATTTTCAGCTGCCTAATTCATGACGTTTGCGTACGGGAGACGTACAATGTAATGGCGAAAACTTTCAGTCAAAATCCTGCAGTCACGTCACCACTTATATTTGATTTTCTGAAAGTAATATTAGCTCTTCAATTCATTATTTTACTCAAAATAAATACTACAAATATTAATGCTACACATGCATTATATTACGACCTGATATGTTTGGCATAAATATTTTATTTTAATCTAAACTTGTGAAAGTGTAGAGCAAAAATTTGACACACACAGAGTAAAGCATACCGGACTGGGTTACGCGCCGAGAATCGCGCAAAAATCACGCCAACGCGCAAGGGTAAAACGCCGTGAGCGCACCGTTGGAATGTTGATTATGCTGCTACGTAGTCGCTGTTCAACCACCAATAAAATATTTATTTCGTCTAATAAAAACAAAATAAAACATGTTAAAATTGTGAAATATGTGTAACCTCGTAAAATAATTCAACAAAACCTAAATACGTGAAATAAATGCGCCTTAACAGGCCTGCAGGTTAGACTATCGAAAAAATAGCTAAAAAGTTAAATTTTACCTCAACTTTGTCTGCTCCTTCGTCGAATCCTTCGATTTAAGACTATGTGATTCATAAGAACTTGATTAGAGTAATCACCTTACGTTGCAATAATATTAAATTTATCTCCCCAAAAACTTATTTTCAAAAATTATCACACATAATAAAATACCTTAAATAATTAGTGTATTTTGACTAGAAAAATACCTTCATTTGTAGCTAAAATAAAAAAAGTAATCGTTACTTTGGTGTTTCAAAATAAAGCATTGATGAAAGAGGATGATTTAAATAATCGGCTACTGCATGTTCATATATTGTATCAATTTACTGATTTAACGATTTTTAAGTTTGAAAAAGGAGCAAATTTTTTGTGGTACGCATTTTCAAGGTTAAAAAAATACGCTGTCGCAGTTTAAATTTTTGACGTAATTTTACGCATTTTACGTAATAATTGCGGCGCGCAACAGACTGTCGCATTGTACGTACGTGTGTAAACCCTGCCTCCTGCCAGGTGAGGAGGACTGTTTCCTCCTCACTTGGAAGAGGACTTGGGTACTCATTGTAACATCTGTATATAATTTGAAATAAGTATGATTAGTCCCCACTAAGAACAGACGTTTATTTTCCTGCATAAAACGTGAGAAGTGCTAGTCCTCCAGATGGCCTCAATCTCGATCAATGCTCTGCTACTATTGTAGCCTTCGTTTCACTTCATTATGTCTACTGAAAAGCAAAGTCACATAATAGGCCTATATCTTTGTATGTTCACAAAAATAGACCGCCTTTATTGAGAAAGAATTAGAAATTGTAACTGAACAGGTCCTGTGTAAAATATAGGGTGTATCCTCCTTACCACTGTCTTATGAAGATAGGAGGATCTTCATAGGTGAGCGGCGAGAGGGCAACAAATTTGAGTTTAATCCCCCGACTGGATTATGGCTAAATTATACCTTATTTTAAAGAAAATTTTCTGAATTCTTCGAAAATAAGCATATTATTTGCCGTATCGTGTAGCATCACCATGGAAACTAGCTTTGAATAGACCACGCCCCTTTATGTAGCAAAAATACACAATTTAACACTATCAAAATTTTACGTGTAATTTTATCGTTTTTGGATATTGATGTACCTTTTTGGGGGTATGAAACCCCTGTATATGTAAAGACGGAAATGTCCTGGACAACCAAGCATGAAAATGAAGAAAATATTTTGTTGATCTTGTTGCCTAGCAACATCATTTTCGCTAGCAACCATTTCAGCTCATGCACGAATGGGTGAATTTTCTTTTTGTAACTATATGGAGATAATACTGAATACCTTCCATTAAGACAATATCATTAATTTGATACTTAAGTGATGTCAGAGTTGGAAAATAACCATAGCAACCGTAATATGTCACGAAGAAATTTGTTATACTACACTAAACCTAACCTTACAGGCTTACACAACTGAAAAACTGTAGTTTTTATGGCATAATTACTTAGGACCGAGCTGTATTAGCCAATAAATTATTTGTGGGTTGAGGAAATAGCACATTGTCATAATAAAAAAATGACGAAATATGCATTAATCTCTAAACCCTACATAATCCACCACAATCTGAAGTATTATTAGGTCGCCATGCAGACCATTTGCTTGCCTAGCTATCAAATTTTGCTTAGCAACCACACCTTTTATGGTATTTTCTCTTATACCCCTAGAGATAACTGGCGTTAATTAGATTTTTTTTCCCTGGATAAGGTCTGAAAGTATTTTTTCATGTAAAATTTTGTGCTGAATCCGATCAAAGTACTCTAATTGGCCCCATTTATGACTATTATAGAGTTTTGGGCCATTTTGGGTCAAAACCCGCTATTTTATTATTTTGGGTAAAAAGCAGATTTGGGGGTCAAAACTGTATAAAAATAAGGTAAAACAGACCTCATATATGTAAAACAGGATGATGATTACAATTAAAATAATCTTATGACCCTCATTTAACACTTTTTTTGTGAAATCAGTCAATTTTGGTAAAAAGGTCAAATTTTATCATTGTTGGTCAAAAATAAGAATTTGTGCTGTGAATCAGTATTGGTTCCAAAATTTTGACAAGACTTCTAAGCTCAGAAACTTGTGAGATATCTAGCAAACACGATTACTGTTCTCCAGTTTTCGTTTTGGCCGTTTGGTTGATTGATTTTTTTTCTGAGGGTTGGGGCTAGTATTGCAGTGATTTACAGTAAGTATTTCCATCATTTTTTTTCCGTAAATCATAGGGCAAATTAGATAATAAATGTACTTTTATGGCACAAAAGTACCACACAACGAAATTCTGACAATTTTATTGTCCCAGTCCCATGCCTTCATTGACTGATGTATCACATACTTCAGTCTAGAGAGAAAGAGAGAGATTCAGTGTAGCCAGACGTAGTCTCAGCGGAACATTATCTCGATCGAAATGACTGATTTTTCGGTCAACAGGTAGCTCTACTCTTGCACAGTTTCGTCGTACAATATACTACGTACATGTGTATTGGTTACATTTGGGTTTTGTGAAAAACAAAAATCAACCGATCGACCCAATTTTTAAAATTTCTCACTGGGGGGCAACGTGACAATTTTGTATACGCCTAATGTTAGGCAGGTTGGTCAAAATGGCGATATTGAGTACAGGAAAATTCAGAATTTAAAACTGATTGGATTTCAGTGTTCAAAGGTCAAATATCAAAGGTCACTACGCCTGATACTTGGTCTCTTTATCGGGCTAACTTAAGAATGGCTTATCGGATTTTGATGTATCTTGGTGGAAGTATGCATTTAAACTCACCAATGAACTGAAGAGGTTTTCGGAGTTAAAGGTTAAGGGTCAAAGGTCACGAGGCCCAATACATGTGTCATAAAGGTTCGTTACCGCTGTAACTTCAGAACAGCTAATCAGATGTTGATCTATTTTTGGTCAAGTATGGGCACCAATGAATTGATTAGATTTCGAGGTCAGAGGACAAACATCACAAGGACTTATATATGTCTGATCTGGTATCATCACCACGGTGACTTTAGAAATTTTGATCAGACTGAGTACACGCATGCATGAGACTTTTAATTTAAATTAAATCTGGTGGAAGTGCGGATTGCGGAGGCATACCCATGGGTAAACGGACGGACAATCCGAAAACATGATAAATCCATTACAGGATTTGACTCACTGGCGTAAATACTGAGGGATGGGTGATTATTCCCACAAACTTTTTTTTTTGGGGGGGGGAGGCATTCAAATATCCGCCACTTTTCAAGAAAAAAATATTTTATCAGATAATCATTGATAAAATTGTTAAAGTAGTGAGACTTTCTTTTCAAATGCCGTTTAGATGCTAAAAATTGTTCAATTCTAATTCCCAAAAAAGCAAGAGCTCCGGCTCGGTCGCTTCGCTCCATCATATGCAATTTCTTAATAATTTGAACGTGTTTCGTCCCCCCCCCAATTCCTTCATTTGGCATTGTTTTTAAGGTTAGAATTTCTTCTCAAATGTCGTTTAAATGCTAAAAATCGTCCAATTCTAATTCTAAGCAACGTAAAGCTTCGGTTCGGTTGCTTTACTCCCTCAGTTGCATTTTCTCTCAATAATTTGAACGTATAGAATTAATGCCATTTAATGCAGGGACGTTAATCTATTTCACAGAGGGAGGGGGGGGGGCTCAAAGAAAATGTCAAAAGTAGAATTTGGCATCCAACAATTGTGTCTTTTTAGTAGTATTTTATGGCTAGTTTAATGGATTTGCAGTGTCTTACATTAATTTTTAAACGTATCCTTGCGTTACGTTTAATGAAATGTTCCGTTTGTCAAATTATTACGAGGTTGCAAACAAAACGATACGTTAGTCACCCCCCCAGTATTTTAATTGGGTGCTGACTGCTCACCCCCCCCCCTCGAGAATGCTAAAGACATAATCTTTTTGATTTTATCAATATCTCCCATTCTTGTTCATTACTATCATGGTTTCTGAGACTGTGTTAATAATCATGTCAGAGCCATTCCCTCTTCTGTAACATGTTATTGGTCATCATGCAGTCTTACAGATACTAATAGTTTTCTCGCTCGCTTTGCTCGCTACCACATAGATAAAAGTCATCAAAAGCATATCAAGTTCATTATACACAAACTGACCTGCGACCTTTGACCTCAAAATTTATTCCAGTTATCAAAGTGATAGGCTAACATTGAGGAGCTGCAATTTAAAAAATTGCCAAATTTTGATATCTGAACTGCATAGTAGTTTTAATATGGACAAATAAACATCCTAGAATAAAAAAAAGTTTAGAAAGTTACACTGCCAATGGCAAGTTACGCATGAATAAACAATTAAAACTCGGGACGAGTTTAAATAGCGTAGGTGTACACACAGTAAGTCTATGGGAGGAAATGGGCAGGTGAATCCGATCAACTTACGATTTTCACTTTTTTAAAGCACTAAATAATCATTTTGAAATACAATTTTTTCAGGGCGTCATTTTTAGACCTTATCAAAGACAATGGTAGCATGGGGAATCATGTAGCTCAGATTTTTTTTTTTAACTGTGGTAAATGTTAGCCAATACCTTTAACATAATAGTACATCAGAAATTTCCATCCCTTAATCTCTTCTCGAGATGCATGTATTGTAGTTAACAAAGTGAATTTATTGCATAAGACACAAATAACTTTTGACCTTTGACCAAAAATTAATTAATCCTATAGTTTATGGAAATCAATCATTGAGCTCTTACGATTTTGTCTTAAGTAATGTGTTAGCCGCAGTATATCTAAGGCACATTACACATAGTACCCTGTGACCTTTGTCATCTGACCTCTTGGCCCTAAAATTCGCTCAGTCCATCCGTCTTTAATGATAAATACTTCAGTCTAGATTGAAAAGAAATATTTCAATGAATTCTTGATATTGCATTGAAGTGAAATGGCTATACTAGTATATTACACAAAATGTGCTGTGACCTTTGACCCTTGACTTACCCTAACAATTTAATCAATGTATCTGTCTATTGTGACACATAATAAAACTTTAAAATCAGTTTTCATACAAATCCAACATTAATGTCTCCAGATATTGTAGTATACATGAATAATGTGTTACCCATAGTCTATTGACTGCATATTGCACAAAGTAGCCTGTGACATTGCACATTTGATCATTTGACCCAACATTTTGGCCAATCCATTTGTCTATGGTGTCACATACTAGGATTTCATACTTCAACCAAGTTTCATGAAAAATCAATTTTGCGATAAGAAAATGATGATAACACATGCCACATAACACTTAAGGTTAGAGGATTTAGAAAAAAAAATAACTACATTTGTTAGATAGTAGAACAAGAGTAATTTTTCATTTATTTCTGGGTAATTAATTTTGCTAAGTTGTGGATAAGCAAAGCCTGCTGTTTCCCCAAATAGTGCTACAAATTCCACAAAAGGAAACTTGTACTATTTGGGCTGAATTCATACATTCCCCCCCCCCCACTTCCAACAAAAAAAAAAAAAACTACACATTTTATCCTTTTATGACAGTGAATTCGCAAAGTAAGCAGTGAGGGCGAACCTCCCGTTCTGGGTGTAGCTGGACTACGCGGGACACCCCCGAACGGGCGATAATTGACGTGGTCCGTGGAATGTAGTCTTACATTTCACGGCAGCCCGAGCAAGGTCACCGCTCGAATTAGATTAATTCTAGTCGTTTCATGCGTGGATTACGAAACGGCATCAACCCCGCAAGCCCGTGTCCCAGTGCTTTGCACACGTTATGCATATACTGTAGTAAGCCTGTATTTAAAAAATCTAGTTGTTATGCGAAAGGCTTTTCATTCGGTTCAGAATTATTTTTTGATACTTGGTATAATCATAGAGGTAACCAGATTATTGGTGTAACATTGCTTGAAAGAAGTAAAATAGTAATTACATGTGGAAATAACAGTGTAGGACTATTATTGTGGTAGGAATGGGACATAGATTTACCAGGTATTTACACGTATAAGAGTGAGTGACATTATTTTGTATGCTGCACACGGCTTAAGTATGAAATTTGGATGTTAGCGCAGCATAGAATTGAAAGTTTGCAGACGAAATTCCATTATGCGTGCTGGTCGTGACTACCTATGGCTAACATTTTGCCAATGCCCTGTATGCACTATGTTCTAAACGAGCTCGAACTCGAAACTTACGTTTACGACATACATGTATTGTATTGCATAGGTATAACGATACCTATAGCTATTCACGACCGCACATGGGGACAACTCTATACTTTTGTGTACAAAGTAATGAGTAGTTGTTCTCATGTAGTTGTGGCACAAGAATGTGCTCTGAAATTCACCTTTCTAAACAAAATATACTGAAATATTGCTCCAAATGGATAGTTTACCAATGACCTCAACATATAATAACTTGTAAACGAAGGACTCATCGCTTCAATTTCATTTTTTAATTTTACAAAATTTCTGCCCAGTGTCCTGAACAAAATTCATTCAATCCACACAGTGCAAACTTTGTTTGCTTTTTCAAATTTTGGGTGTATGTGGTCTGTACAGCTCTGATCAGGACCACATTATGTAGTAGGTGTGTTCACGACCGACATAATGGACTTTCCATTAGAAACTTCCAATTCCTAGCTGCACGAACATGCACATTTTACACTCATGCCTGTGAGTGGCAAGCAAACAATTAGCGAAATCTCACTCTTACTTACATGTCAATATACCGAAGTTTCGCTCCCTAAATGTAGAAAGAAACCCGAGGATTTGTAATCAAAGAATCACTGTCATTCCACGCACGACGCAATCTACACAGTACATGTATATACATGTATAACACGCACGCCACGTCGCCACACACCGCCACAACGAACGTAAGCAGTAATACACGTACGAGCATTCACCGTGGAATGCACATTTAGGCCTATATTATCGACGGAATTATTGAACAGACTAGATACGAGGCTAGCAGCCGTTTCAAAGCAGCACGCACGGGTCTGTATCTTAACATTAATTCCAATTCCTTCAAAACGCATCGGTAAATTCTAATTTCCCTCTGTTAGTCTCTTCAAAATAGACCAAAGATTAACATGCTTCCGTCAAAACGATGCCAAAAACAAGAAATAAATGTGCCAAAGTCTGATGTTCTTTCTGTGGAGCGCAGCACGCTACTCGCACGCAACATATCGTATGTGCGTAAAGCAGTGTGTGTGCTCCGCTGGCGCTGTGAGATTCTGTGTGCGCATGGCTGTACACGTCATTAACATCCCATTTGAGGGATCCCCTCTTCGGGCATTTTGCCCTCACTGGTAAGGTGCATTTGATTTTTTTTTAAATAATCGTGTGACTAATGCCTCAACCTTGCGAATGAATGTGTTGAAATTGCTAATTTCACAGCCACATTTTGCTAAATATTCAGTATATGGGTACATGTTATACATGTCAGGGTGTTCAATTCATTGAGGTACTGACTCATATAACATACATTTAAACATTAAGAAGTCAATGATCTAGTCAAATTATGAGTGTAATTCCGGTCGGATGAGTGGGGTGATCGCAATATTTTGGCTGAAATTTCCAATTTTGGGGACCCCCAAATCAAGGGGTACATCTTGAAAGGGGACACCTACAACATGCAAAATATTGGCATATGCCCTTCATTTGATTAGATTTTTGGCCTATAGGAATTGTGTTTCTCTATCTTTTGCTGTAGTATAAAAATAATATACGGTAAGACATGAAACTTTGCCGTAGGTTTTCATGACCTTTATCTATGTGCGAGCAAGTAAAGCGGACGAGATAATATTTAGTATCTGTAAGACTGCATGATGTCCAATAACATCTTATAGAAGGGGGTATGGTTCTGATATTACTCTTAACACAGTCTCAAAACCACGTTAGTAATAAACGTGAATGGGAGATATTGATAAAATCAGAAAGATAATGCCTTTAGCATTTTAAGGGGCAGGGGAGCGGGGGTCCGCCCGCTAGTCATAAGGACCGCTATTCATAAAAAAAACTATTCATAAGGACCGCTATTCATAATAAGACATAAAGGTCGCAGTTCATAAGGGTCATTATTCATAAGGACCGCTATTCATAAATAGACATGAGGGTCGTTATACATAATAAGTCATAAGGGTCACTATTCATAATACCAAATTAGGGTCGTTATTTATAAGGGTCCCTATTCATAATACAAAAAGAGGGCCTCTATACATAAAGATCAATATTCATAAGGGTCACTATTCATAATCGAACAAGAGGGTCGCTATTCATAATAGGAGAAGAGGGTCGCTATTTATAAAGGTCAATATTCATAAGGGATGCTAGTCATAATCGAAGAAAAGGGTCGCTATTCATAATCAAACAAGAGGGTCGTTATTCATAATCGAATAAGAGGATCGCTA